>CM064910.1:41714841-41917341 GCA_032727855.1 Quercus ilex subsp. ballota
AGGGCCCCAAGGGGCAGGGATGGGGTAAGAAAATTTTTCCCTAATGCAAGGAAGGGCGGGGATAGGGCAAGACAAAACCATGCAGAGCAAGGGCAAAGACCTCATCCTTCGGCCCCACCCTGCCCCATTGCTATCCCTACTCCACTCATTGTGTTCTAAATTCTAATCCCATAAAAAGGTCCACTAACATGTTATTCTAGACTCACACACACTCTAACATGCATCTAGCATTCAATGTGGCATATCATCCCATTGCAACACATGATATAAGGTCCTACCATTCATCTAATCAATCCACACATTATATCCAAGGGGAGTAAGCATCTCATAAGGCAGTAGCATCAACAAGGCACTAACATCAATCATATTCCTAACATGCAAGCATAGAGCATCATGGCATCAACCAAGCATACTTATCATCCAAATCAAATGCATGTTCTTGTGATTATGCATGACTTACCTCTCTTCATCACAACACCTATTATGGGCACAAGCACCTGCGATGAGTGGCTTCCTTGTGGAAAGTACGGCTCAGCCTAGGGTGGACCAAGCAGAGGGTGAAATTGGAGTCACCACCTAGATTAGGTCTAGGAAACGTATACATAGCACCCTTATGTGAAGGACTAATCTTTACTAAAGCACGTGTCCGGAGTTTAGGTATAGGGATGGGAAGTTGTTACGCACTCAACCCCACCCAACTCGTAAGTCGGCCTCCACTCATTGTGTTCCAAATCCTTGTCCTATCAAAGAGTTTTCTAATAGGCTATCTAAACTCACACACACATACACACACACACCAACATGCATCTATACATATAACATGCCATATCATCCCCAAACCCTAGCATTCATCTATTATGGCATTCAATCATGTTATCCAAAAGCAACAAGTATATCAAGGTAGGAACATCCTCACATAACATCAAATGATTTAAAGCATGGCATCATAGCACTAAACAAGCATGTTCATCATATTCATCAATTAACTCATTTTAGACAACCAGATCAAATGCATATATATGTGATTATTCATGACTTACCTCACTTACCTTACTATATCACAACACCTATGCAATCAATGCATGTTCATGTTTATGTGCATGTTCGTATTATTCATCAAGCATAAAACCTTGATCATATAATATAAGCAAAAGATATTAAAACATGTTATACTATTGACCTTAACCTAAACATGTGAAAAATAAACTAAACAGAAGCTAAAACAAGCATTTAAATAAATAAATAAAAAAGAACGAATGATTCTAGGTCTCTGGGCTAAGCTTGCGTATGCAAGGACATGGAGTTACGTACGAATGCACGAGCTTGCATATGCAAACCTGCCCAGAAATGCAACAAACACACACCAATCAAAACCTAATCTAAACAACCCAGCATGCTTTATGAACAAATCAACCAACAAACCCAAACTACACAAGAAGATTTTAAAGCAACAAAACAGAAATAAAAACAAACAAACCAAAAAAAAAAGATAAAAGCAAGAAGAAGTACCTCACACAAGCAGGTTTTTAAAGCTTGATTTTGATCGTTCCCCTCAGTCAATTTACAAAACAAAATACCCAGAGGGTTAGTAAGTTTAACTAGAAAGCTTTGGACTAAAATAAGTCCTAGCCAAGAAACTTTAGTTTAGGATACTTTTCAAAGTAAAAAGCTTCTCCTGAATCACTTTTTTTTGAGTAGCTTCTATGTGTTTTTGGGAAAATGGTTGTGGGGCCTTTTTATAGTGTTCAAAGAGAAGAGGCGAAGGCAATTCTAAGCGATGTGGGATTGCCTCTACCGAGATTTTCATAAAAACTTGCCTTATAGAGGTTTTTTGAATCCTACGCAAGCTCATGGCTACGTATACAAGGGTTATGGCTGCGTACATTGGCTCAAGGCCGCATACACACCCTTAGGGTTTTCGTAAGGATTTTCTTTATCCTAAAAGAATCTTTCAACTAAAGTGTTTCCATAGTCAGGCCCTAGATCAACCCTAGACCTCCTAGTATTATCATCACTGGGGAACGGGAGCTCGAGTCATAAGGGGTACAAAATGAGGTGTCTACAGTTGCCCCTCTTTTGATTCATGAGCTTCACTAAGGGAATCAAAAGGAAAAGAGACAAAACATTTTGTTTCAACATATGGCTTGGACCTAACCCACACACACAACAAAAAACATGCATACATGGGGCGGGGTGCAACTCCGAAGAGTTGTGTGAGTTTCGTATGTTCGAAGTCCCACGGGTGTTACTCAAGAAACAAGCAACGATAGGTCCATTATCTAAGAACCTAGTTTCCCAATTGTCAAGCAAAAGGCGAGTGACTCACTATCCTAGAATCACTAAAAAGAAAACAGACATGGCCATCAACGTCAACCATCAACCAAACAAAACAAGGTGCTCTTACGAGCTTATAATTATGTGGCTTTTGCCTCGAACTTCTCTGGGTGGATTTTGCCTCTTATGGTGCTTGCCTCTGTCTCAATCTCTTATATTCTTGGTGGCCAATGTTTTTATCTGAATCTTTTCTATATTATGGGTATCTAGGTGTACATGTTCAATTCCAAGGATATGTACTCGAATTCTAGTGTTTTTTGCTCTGGTATCTAAAGTTCCTGAGGACTTGTGCTTGAATGTTCAATTCTCGAAGGATATGAGCACAAAGTTTGATGTCTTCTCATGGTGATGGTGGTTTTCTGTAACTTTGGTGGAAGAACTCACTCGAGGAGTTCTCTAAATGTTCTCTAACTCATTGGGGAATTTCCTTTCCAAATCCTCACGGGGGATTAATCTTTGTCATTCCTGAAGTTTTGGGGAATCTTTGTGTGCTTCCAACTTCGTTAACTTATTAGGGAGATTCTCAGAAGTTTATCTTATTACTAGGGGTAATCTTGGTACTTTCAAACTCTCTGATCCCCTTTGTATGGTTTTCAATTTCTCTTGACTCACTGAGGGGTATTTCTATAATTTCTGATGCTTAAAGGAGCAATTCTAGAATTCTGATCCTTTTGGATCCGCTTGGAAGGATTTGGAGTTTTCTTTGATCCTTCTTCTTTTCTAGAAGTCCATGGGGATTCTTTTTTTTTTTTTTTTTTTTTTTGGTGACTAAAACTACACGTAGTTTAACAATATGGGCTAAACTACATATACTTTAGCCATCGAGTGTCTTTCCTTGCCTCTTCACTTCCCAACAGTTATCAATCATTTCTTTACTTTCTTTTACTATTCATCTCCTTCTTCCTTTCATTTCTCTCTCTTTTCTTTTTTCTTTTTTTTTCTTTTGGGTTTATTTGCTGAAACATCTCCTTTGTATCAGGTCCTATGGATGCCTTGGAGGGATAGTGATCCCATGATCTTTACTAAGGAGGAGAGGGCTATTTGGGCCTTTACATGCTCATCTCGGATCTTGGGAGGGGCTAGACTGAGGTCAGTGTAACCCGGCTTTACTATTCCCAAGTTATCTTCTACACCTATCTGGTGTTTTGGCTATAACATTTTTCTCATAATTCTAATTGATTTAGGATTAGTGTCTTTTGAAAGGAAATTTAATTCTCTACAACTTTTCCAGAAATAGAGAAAGACAAATTTCAATGTTTGCAGGGTCAAAAATGTGATTCAAGTCGTTGTGAAAAATCGTAACAGTTTTTAAGCATTTTCTAAAGGGAAATCATATTAATATCAATTGGTATTATTTAGGTTCGGTATTAATAAGATTTCAATTAGTACCGATCGATACTAATAATTTTCAAATTAATACCAATCGGCACTAATAAGAAAACTCAAAATATCGATTGGCAATAATTGTATCAATAATAAGAAAACAAGAGTTATAAGGGGAACTCGATTTTCAGAAAATCAAGTTCCAAAACAGGGACATACACCTAAATAGTTTGAAAACATTGATAAATTGCTGCATAGTTTAAAAATTAAGGCAAAATCCCATTTTCCCCTAGGAAAGCAATAAAACATGCTAGGAATTTAAAAGAGAGCAATAAAGAGCAAAAACGAAAATGGCTATAGATTGTAGCAAAAAAGCTACATCTACACCCTCCAAACCTCAAAACCAAGGTAGATGGACCAAGGAGGAGGAGATGGGAGCAAGAACACTACCTCAAGATTTTTGAAGATATAAGAATCAAGGATTTATTTGCGTGTGTTTGGGAGAGGATTTAGGAGAAAAGAGAGAGAAGAAAGCTCTAGAAAATGCTTCAAGTTGCCCAAATTTTTTTTTTTTCAAATCTAGGAGTTGGGGGGGGGGGGGGGGGGGTTAAATATTTTTTATCTGACTCTTGGGCTACTAGTGTGCACTTAGTGCATGGAAATTACATTTGCTAACGTCAGCACTTTTGTCTTTTCCTCTAGCTTTTCTAGTTTGACTTTGATTGATCATTTGAAGGCTTTCCCTGTTCTGATTGACCTGATTTTGGTACTACTGGAAAGGTATGGAAGTCTAGTTTCCAAATCATTTGCAATTTTGAAAATCAAACAGTCAAATCAAAAGTTATGGCATCAAGAAGCAAGATGATGCGCCCAACACAGTTTTCAAGATATCTCAACTGTTTTAACTTCAATTTCGACTCATGAGTAGTCATTGGAAAATGAAATCAATATTCTTCATAATGGAGTTGGTTTCAATCCATCTTGACGGTCGAATCAAAATTAGGTTTACGGTCACTTCCGTGAGTCAACTTCAAGTAAAATTTGGTCAAAGTTGTTAAAAAGCTCCCATAAGCTTGGATTTGATGTAAAATCATGAAAAATGTTATTTTTCTATGATTTTGACCAATTTTGACATTCGGTCAACCTTGGGTTAACTAGGGGCATTTGGGTCATTTTGACTTAAAATGTCACTTTGAGTGCTCTTATGCCCGAACAAGTTGAAGCATGATAATCTAGATATTCCCATGGTCCCCCAGTGGAAAAATGATACTTTTGGTATTTTCAAGGCCTGGCTCGCAAATTGAGAGCGAACAAAATACAGTATCCACATCATGTACTTTAGAAAATCATTTCCAAGAATAAGTTTTCAAGCAATTTTGGAAAAAGAATTTCATGGGATTTTTTTTAGGATAAATCTTTAATGGTGAAAACTCCCATGATTTTCCTAAAAAATTTTAAGGAAATCAAAGTTTTAAAGTTCCTCAAAAATATCCTTGGAAAGCAATTTAAGAAAGTACATGGATTTGAAAATATTTTTGAAATCAATATTGTGAGGGCTGTATTTGAACTCGTAGCCCACTGCGTTGATGGACTTAAGCCCAAAACAATAAATTTATAGAGTATGGGTTGGAAAACTGGGCTTTAGTTAATCAGACAAACGTTGGAATAGATTCAGATGATAATAGGATGAAAAGAAATAGTGTTGTATTGAAGAAAAATAGTCCTCGGCTAGATCCGAGGTGCATTGTTGTTGTATATTAATCTCAAATGAGCTTACAGGTTTGATTCATGAATGTTACAGAGTTTTTCCTTATGATTTCTGATCACCTTTCCATGAAGGATCTCTTTCCTTATATAGTTCCTTCTAAAGCATCTTGATCCTACACTTGTTGATCACCTGCGCTACCACTTGAGTGCTTGTCCCATCAGACACCCTCTCTAGTTGTGTATGCCTTGGTGCAGCCAACTTTGCACTGTTCAGGGGTCTTCTCCACAGTAATGCAGCCAAGAAGGTAGCTAAAGAACATTAAATGCGATGGTGACAGTTTTCTTTCTAAGATATCTAAAGCCTTCTCTCAGTCCAATGTCTCTACGACGTCTATTCATGCTGTCAGAACTTCCTGGGAGGTTCTCTTGCATTAGTAAGCCATTTATTCTAGCCTCAGCTATAGTCAGCAGAGGAGGCACTTGTCCTCGGCTTGTCTCGCTGAGCTTTTATGGCCAAAACTAACTCTTTTATTTGCTAACACGGTTTCCAATGACGGAGATTCTTTCTCCTCAAACTAGGCCTTATCCTCAACTTGGGCCATAAGCCCAATGTACAAGTGTATAATGAACTTTCGGGCCTAATATCCCTACAATAGCCCCTCGAGATCCTTCTTTCTGACTCTTCAGGTAGAGAGGAGGATTTCGACATTACCAGATTTGTCACGTGTCCATTTCATCCCATCTTTGCTCATAAATATACTATTTTAACTGCCCAAAACACGCATCTATCACTTCGGCTTACGAGACGTGTTCCTCATTTAATTTTTACGGCCTTATGTCCCCCACATTCTATGGCGCGATCAAAATCTAACGGTTGAGAACTCCGTTGGGACATGGGCAGGAACTTTCCTGCTCTGTAGCTCGTTTTTTTATATAAATACCAATCAAATCAAACACTCCCTTCATTTTAGCGATCATTTACCTCTCAACGCACATACTTTGAACCTACCAACTTTCTTACCTCACTTGAGCTTCTACAAATATGAAAAGCCGGTCCGAGGACCCATTTTTCACTCTTGTAAGTCTTCACAAATCTCTACTCTTTACTTTTCCATAAATTTTTTGTTCTTCATATGTTTTCTCTCCTCAGCTTTATTCCTTTTCTTTTAACCACTTTAGGATTCTTCAAACCATTCTAGAATGGGTAGATTTAAGTATCTAGTAGATTCCGAGAAGGCAATGGCGAGTTTTAGGGCTCAATATAGGATTCTTCTCAACGTTAACCACAAATATTGTGAGGGGGGGGGGAAGTGGTTCAAGCGAAGGAAAGAAGGAAAGGTAGTAAATCCCATGATCGCCTTTATAGAAGGCAGCATGAAAATCCCAATGGCAACGGTTATGAGGGACTACCTTAGGTTTTACCGTTTAGCACCCACCCAGTGTGTTCTCAACGTATTTAGGATTTTAGGGTGTGTGGATGCCTTAAACGAGAAAATGGGGTTAGGGTTAACCCACCATGATGTCAATTGGGTATACAATCTCCACCATTTAAAGGGGAAAGGGTATTACTTGAAGACAAGGCAGCCCGAAATCAGGCTCATATAGTGCCTCCCTGAGTCTAGTAAATAGCTAAATAAGGATTTCTTGATCATGTCAGGAGAATGGCACGATGGCCTTCCCTGCCCAACGCAAGAGGGACAGCCAAGTGTGGTTCTAAAATTAGGAAAAAAATGATTTACTCTTTACCTTATTGTGTTTTGTGTTATTTCACTCTTAATCATCTATACCTCATGACTTTTGCAGATAGATGCACCACTGAGCCATATTTAAGTTTGGTTAACAATGAGGGCTTAAAAAAAATCGTGCAAGCCGAGGCATTTGTAAACGAAGACGACGGTCAACTTCGGGTGGCTCATTTGATACTGGGAGTCACACCCATCTCTCGTGCTTTTTCGGTGCCCAAGTGTGTGATAAAAGCTCACAACCCACGCCTTCGTCACATCAGTGTTGCTGTAGAAGGATTTCTCCTACCTGAGGGCGCTCCAATCCTAGAGGATACCCTCATCACAGAACCTATTCTTCCTCCTCATCCAGAACCAGAGGGTTCCCAAGGCACTACTTCTATATTTGAAGGCATACCCAAAGTAGGAGCTTCGTTATCACAACAAATAACCGAAGTTGCCACTTTATCTCGTACCACAAATATAGAAAAGGAAAAGGTGGTAGGAGTTGCTGATTCCAAGGACGAGTTTAAAGTTTTCAACCAAGTTTCATCCCCGGAAACCTCAGCCCCTGACCTCGGCCCACATTTCTCACCAATAATCGACGAGATGGGCATTCAGCGCAAACTTAAATCCAGCTTGCTAGATTTAATAGAGTCCCAGCCTGGGAAGGATGCGCCTGGGAAGTCAACCCGTGCCAAACCTTCTACTCTTCGACCTGTTCTGCCCCTTCCCCAACCGGCTGATCTGAAAGGGAAAAGAGAGCAAAAGGGGAAGGATGTGATAGAGGCTGGACAAACCCATCCTCCTCGTGAGGATGAAGTTTAAAGGGTTTCTAAACAAGCCAAGATGGGGTAGAGAGGTAATGAAAGGAGGAGTGACCCTCTGCCCGAGCCCGCAGCCTGGCTTTCGGCCCCAATGTTAAATGGGGAACCCTTGTTTCAAGGTGGGAAGGCCGGCTACATGGCCGAGCTGCGGTCCATGAGGAAGCATGAGGTCTTCCTTTGCCAGAAAAGATATTTGGCTATGGTATGACCTCACTTAACCTTTTTACTTGACTTATTATTTAGATTATGTGTGTATATATATATATATATATTTTTTTTTTCTTTTTAACTCCCTTTTTGGCAGGCTGTTCAAGCCACCTTCCAAGCTGAAGAGATAGTCAATTCTTGCCATTGGCAGATGAAAGAGGATGAGGGGAGACGTAATGCTACCGTGGAGGCCTTTCAGGTGGTTGAAAAGAGCCTCCAGGATATGAAGGAGAAACTTCAAGAGGAAGAAAGGGAAAGAAAATTCACAGTAGCTGCCCAGAAAAATGTTGAGACACAAGCCGAGACCTAAAGGCTGCAATTGTGCAATGTTGAGGACCAGCTAGCCACCTCTAAGAACCAAATTGCCGCGTTGAAAAAGAAGCTAGAGGAGGTCGAGAAAGCCAGAGCCCTAGCTGAGAAAGCCAAAGAAGAGGCGGAGAAGGCTAAAGATGAGGCCAAGTAGCATGGGTATGAAGTTGGGGTGGCCGAGAATGAGGACAACCGAGGTCTCGGCCATATGTAGAACTTACTGTGCCCTAACATGGGATGAAGCTCTCAACCAAGCTGGGGTTGAGGCTTTCTCTATTCTCAGGAAAGCAGAAAATATTTACTACCCCCCAGCCATACGCCCTCCAATATCTTCAGACTCTAAGGCTGACTCTATGTCCTCAGAGGCTGATGGAGTTCAAGGCAATCCATCCGAGGTTCCCCCTGCAACTAACACAACTGCCAAGAGGTTAGAACAGACCGAGGGTACTTCACAGACAGGAGAGGCCAATAGAGAAGCTGTCCAAAGTTCTGACCTTCCTCCTCTTGCTCCAAAGGATACCTCCAAGGAACAACAAACTTCTCAAAGTATGGAGTTGGTATTGGCAACTCTAACCATACCCCCAATAGAGGATCCTAAGAACAAGGCCGAAGTGCCCACCACAGCAGCAAGCACATAACCCTCCTAGGATCCCAAAGACAAACTTATAATAAAAATGAAGAAATAGGTTATCCTCTTTTCTTTTTAGTTTGTTTCAGTTTTCTAGTTCTATATTTGTATCAATCTTATGTAATCCATCTACTTTTGTCAGAGGTTCATTTGTTAATGAGACATGTAAATTTTCATCTTTATAATCTTAATGTCAATGTTATTTCCAACTTAGTTTTTTCTTGTTTTAACATTTTGAGAAAAACTATGATGAATGACCTTATCTTGATCTCCTGGTCTGTCTAAATGATAGCCCAAGTTTTACACAAAACACGATTAACAACAAAACAAACGAAGACTATTAAGTTTGTCACTCTAGTAAAGAGTAACTTTGATTTTAAGGATGCACACAATGTTGCAATATGCATATAAGTTCACATTACCTTGTGCCTTACTCATCACCAAGCTTATAAGGTCAAAGAGGATAGTTCAATTTCACACAAATACAATTAGGACAATAAATGCTTCAAGTGATGCTCATGAGCATCCATTTGAGACTATTGTTATGATAGAGATTGTTGCTTTTTGGGTAATCATACTGGATACCAGTGTAGTTAATAAAAGATACTAATTTACTTTGAATATGTATCTCGCACAGTTTGTAATAACCGAAGTTCTACCCCCGACACTTTACAATTCGAGGGAAAATGTTAATTTGCCTTAAATATATGGTCTGAGGAGCCACGCAAAACTTAAGGTCTGCTTTAACAGTTGGAATAATAATTAAAAGTTATCAATTTTCCCAGGGTATTTGGTGGCCAGGGTTCCGTTTGAAACTTAGATAAATGTCATACCGTGTTAATTTTCCCTAAGCAAATGGTCCGAGGAACCAGACATAACTAAGGCTATGTTTAACACTTAGAAAAACAACTGAAAGATATCAATTTTCCCAAGGTATGTGGTCTGAGGAGCCAGGCATGGCCAAGGTTCTGTTTAATACTTAGATAAGTGTCATACCGTGTTAATTTTCCCAAAACAGATGGTTCGAGGAACCAGGCATAGTTAAGGTTCTATTTAACACTTAGAAAAACAACTGAAAGATATCAATTTTCCCAAGGTATGTGGTCCGAGGAGCCAGGCATGACCAAAGTTCTATTTGATACTTAGATAAGCGTCAGATCGTGTTAATTTTTCCAAAGCAAATGGTCCGAGAAACCAGGCATAGCTAAGATTCTGTTTAACACTTAGAAAAACAATTGAAAGATATCAATTTTCCCAATGTATGTGGTCCGAGGAGCCAGGCATGACCAAGACTCTATTTGATACTTAGATAAGTGTCATACCGTGTTAATTTTCCCAAAGCAGATGGTCCGAGGAACCAGGAATAGCTAAGGTTCTGTTTAACACTTAGAAAAATAACTAAAAGATATCAATTTTCTCAAGGTATGTGGTCTAAGGAGCCAGGCATGACCAAGGTTCTATTTGATACTTAGATAAGTGTCATACTATGTTAATTTTCCCAAAGCAGATGGTACGAGGAACCAGGCATAGCTAAGGTTCTATTTAACACTTAGAAAAATAACTAAAAGATATCAATTTTCCCAAGGTATGTGGTCCGAGGAGCCAGGCATGACCAAGGTTCTGTTTGATACTTAGAAAAAACTTGTATTAATAATAATATCTTCTAAGATTATTTATTCCAGGGATGAGGTATATCCCTTTCCTCTAGATCTTCAAGATAATACGCGCCTATCCCAGCCACTGATGTTATACGATATAGACCCTCCCAGTTGGGTCCTAACTTCCCCCATACTGGGTTCTTGGCAGCTTGCACAACCTTTCTTAAAACCAAATCCCCCATTGTTAGCGGCCTTAGCTTCACGTTAGCATCATACCCTTGCTTGAGTTTATGTTGATAATATGCCAACTAGACCATGGCGTTTTCTCTTCATTCTTCAATTAAATCTAAACTCTTCTCCAATAACTCATCGTTGCTGCTCGAAGTGAAAGAACTTGATCTTAGGGCGGGGAATCCGATTTCCAGAGGAATAACAGCCTCGTCCCCATACGTCATTGAAAAAGGAGTCTCTCCTATGGAGCTTCAAGGCGTGGTCCGATAAGTCCATAGGACGTGTGACAGCTCTTCAACCCATTTCCCCTTTGCAACATCCAGCCTCTTTTTAAGTCCACTTACTATGACTTTATTTACAGCTTCAATCTGCCCATTCCCCTGTGGATATGCTGGGGTGGAATATCTATTTGTTATGCCCAGGTCGCAGCAATATCTCCTAAAGGCCTTGCTGTCAAATTGCAAACCATTGTCCAAGATGAGGGTGCGAGGGACTCCGAACCTAGTTACAATGTTTTTCCAAATAAACCGTTTGGCATCCACGTCCCTAATATTGGCCAGTGGTTCAGCTTCAACCCACTTGGTAAAGTAGTTTGTGCCAACCAGTAAATATCTCTTATTACCTGCTGCTTTAAGGAAAGGGCCAACAATATCCAAGCCCCACTGAGCAAAAGGCCAAGGACTAGAGAGAGGATTAAGGACTCCACCAAGTTGGTGAATGTTTGGGGCAAACCTCTGACACTAGTCACACTTCTTTACATAGTCCTTTGCTTCTTTCTGCATCATCGGCCACTAGTAGCCTTGCGTAATAGCCCTATGTGATAAAGACCTTCCTCCCGTATGGTTTCCGCAAATTCCCTCATGTAATTCTTCCAGAATTATCTCAACTCCTCCCAGGTGTACACACAGCAAATACGGGCCAGAAAAAGACCTCTTGTACAACTTCTAATCCTCGGACTGCTAGAACCGAGGAGCTTTTCTTTGTTCTTTGTCAGCTTCGGACTTATCTTCTGGCAAAACATCTTCCTTAAGGAACAATACAATAGGGTCCATCCAGCTAGGAGCCGCCCTTATTTGATGAACATGGGCCCATGGTTCTTCTTGCCTTGGTAGGTCTACATAAGTCTTCTATGAGAATTACCCGAGGTAGACTTTGTGCCGAAAAGGTTGCTAATGTAGCAAGAGAGTCCGCATGTGTATTTTTATTTCTAGGGACTTGTGATAAATTGAAAGACTCAAATTTAGACTGTAAATGTCTAACCTGGTTTAAGTATTCTTGCATTCTAGGATCTCTGGCTTCCAACTCCCCTTGGACTTGGCCAACGACCAATCTTGAATCAGAGATCAATTCCACTACTTTTCCACCCATTTTTTGTACCATGATCATCCCTTCCAGCCAAGCTTCATATTCACCTTCATTGTTTGTAGCCAAAAAGCCCAATCTTAAGGATTTTTCAATCGTAATGCTCTATGGGGATATCAAGACTAGCCCCACACCAGATCCCCTATGGTTCGCTGCCCCATCAACATAGACTTTCCAGGGTGCAAGTTCTTGTATGGATATTATTCTAACCGATTTTCCATTCATGTTTTACTCTTCTATCTTTTCTTCTTCTGAGGATTCAGCAAACTCAGCAACCAAGTCGGCAAGAACCTAACCCTTGATAGAGGTGCGTGGCATGTACTTGATATCAAAAGCCCCTAAAATCGTACCCCATTAACAACTCTTCCTATGTAATCAGCATTCCATAGCAGAGATTTAAGCGGGAGCTGGGTTAGGACAACAACTGTGTGTGACTAAAAATAGTGGGGAATTTTACGTGTATGCACTACAGCCAAAATAGCCCTCTCTAATGGTAAGTAACAAACCTCGGCCTCATGCAATGACTTACTCACGTAGTAAACTGGCCTCTGTACACCATCATCAATACGTATTAGCACCAGACTCACCGCGTGGGAGGCCACTACGATGTAGGCAAACAACACCTCATCTACCTTAAGCCTGGACATAATGGGAGGTCGAGACAAATATTCTTTCAACTGCTGGAAAGCCAGGGCACACTCCTCGGTCCATTCAAACCCCTTCCACTTGTTTAATAACTAAAAGAAAGGTCTACATCTAACAGCTAACCGAGAGATGAATCGGTTTAGGGCAACAGTCATTCCTGTAAGCCTCTGAACTTCCTTGGGATTCCGAGGTGGTTACATGTTGTTAATTGCCTTAATCTGGTCAGGGTTGACTTCAATTCCACGATGAGTAACCATGTAGCCCAAGAATTTCCCTGATCTGATGCCAAATGAAAACTTGGAAGCATTAAGATGCAGCTTGTGCTTCCTCAAGGTATCAAAAGTATTTTCAAGATCAACAATATGGTCGGACTTTACTTTGCTCTTAACCACTATGTCATCGATGTAGATTTCCATGTTTTTTTCTAATTGAGGCTCAAACATCCTGGTCATCATTCTTTGATAGGTAGTCCCTTCATTTTTCAAACCAAAAGGCATCACCTTATAATGGTAATTTTCAGTAGGAGTGATGAAAGTAGTCTTTTTCTATTTGTCCGAAGCTAAAAGTATCTAATGATACCCTTGGAAGGCATCCAGAAAGCTCATCCAAGGATGGCCTACAATTGCATCCACCAGCTAGTCAATTCGAGGCATAGGGAAAGGGTCCTTTGGGCAGGCTTTATTCAAGTCTGTGAAATTTACACATATGCGCCACTTTCCAGTCTTCTTTTTTACTACCACTGTGTTAGCCAACCATTCCGAATAAAAGACCTCTTTAATAACCCCAGCTCGTTTAAGTTTCATCACCTTGTCCTTGACAACATCAGAATGTTCCTTGGACGAACGCCGAGGCAGTTGCTTCTTTGGGGTAACAGCTGGATTGACATTCAAATGGTGGCAGATAAAGCTCGGATCCACCCCCGGAGCGTCGTAGGCATCCCAGGCGAACACATCAACATTCTTCTTAAGGAATTCCACCAACTGTTTTTTTTCCTGAGGGGGTAGCTGAATTCCAACCTGAAAAAACTTCTCTAGATCATCTCCTATGATAAATTTTTCTAAATTTTCACATTTAGCCTCCTCGGCTAGCCCCTTATCAGGTAGAACCGTAGACTCTGACTGCTATAAACCTTCATTTACCAAGGTCGAAGACTCAACTGCTGACTGATGTGAGATGGTAAATACAAGGCACTGCCGAGCCACAGACTGGTCCCTTACCAGTTCCTCAATCTGATCTCTTGATGGATACTTCACTTTCTGATGCAGAGTGGAAGAAACAGCCCCTAGAATATGAAGCCATGGCCTGGCTACAATGGCCGTGTAGGGGGAGTATGTGTCCACCACTATGAAGTCCACTTCCACTACCTCTGAGCCTGCCTATATAGGTAACCTGATCTGACCCTTTAGGATAACCACCTTCCCATCAAAGCTCACCAAAGGGGAATCATAGGTGGTCAGATCTTTGAGTTTTAAGTGTAGCCCCTTATATAAACCAAGGTACATGATTTCCACACAACTGTCCTAGTCTACCATCACCCTTCTTACATCATACCCACCTATTCTAAGGGTTCCAAAGCATCATCATGCGGCTAGATGGTCCCTGCCTTGTCTTCACCCGAGAAACTCAACGCTGATCAAATTTCTATTCTGGCCCTCTTCGGCCCAAAGCTTATATCCTTAGCTGGTAACCGAGCTACAGACATCACCTTGGAGGGTTGTGAACCAGTCCTCCCAGGTGCAGTGAAGATGACATTAATTTTGCCTATTGGGGGTCTTGAAGAAGCATTCCCCTGAGTCCCAGACCTCAACTGTTCACCATGCCCATTAGGGAGATACAGGAGATGCTGTAATTTCCCTTCCTTGACTAATTGCTCCAAATGACTCCACAATGTTCGGCAGTCCTCGGTGGTATATCCTCGCTCTTGGTGGTACTGACAATGAAGGCTCTGGTTGCGTTTCAAGGGATCTCCACTCATCTTGTTCAACCATTTGAAGTATGGCTCATTTTTTATTTTCTCTAGAACTTGATGCACTGGCTCTCTAAACACAGTGTTTACAGCTTGAGGAGCTACAGGTGAAGATTGCCCAGCAAAATCTCTCCGGGATCTGTTATTGTTGTAGCGGTCCAACTTAAACCCAATCTTACTGCTAGTCCTATCTTACTACTGGTCCTACTCAACCATATTGTATTTGTGAATCCGATCCATGAGTTGACATATACTGGTAACAAGTTTCCTGGTCAAAGACTTCCTTAAGCCATGCTCGACCTATAGAACGAGCTTAAAAGTGCTAATGGCAACATCGTCAAAATCACCGTCTATCTTGTTGAACATCTCCTAGTATCTGTCTGAATACGTCTTTAGGGTCTCTCATTCTCTCATGGACAAAGAAAACAAAGAAGCTAAAGGCCAAGGACCCCTTCTACACGTGACAAATCGGGATCCAAATGCTTGAGTAAGCTCCTTGAAAGAATCAACAGAACCTTCCCTCAAACTATCAAACCACCTCATCGCCATAGGCCCCAAACTGGATGGGAATACTTTGCATATTAAAGGCTCGTTTTTGGAATGTACAACCATCTTCTGATTAAAGTGGCTAACTTGCTCCACAGGGTCTGTTCTTCCATTGTACATGGTGAACGTGGGTTGGGAAAATCGCTGAGGGAGTCTTCCTCTCTCAATTCAGCGTGTGAAAGGTGACCTTGCAATCTGGTTTAGTGCTCTACTCATAGCATCATTTCCCAAGCTATCCGAAGACGACTTTCTATTTTTACGTTCATGATGATAGTCCTCATCATACGAGAAAGTCTCACTGAGAGGAGTTCTCAATCTGTGCCTATAGCTTTCATCATCCTCGTTATCAGAAGGGAAATCAAGATTGGATGGGGTTCGCCTTCGTCATTCATGATGTAGGCTTTTCCTCAGATGATCAGTCTCCCTCTGCATGTTCTTAGTATTATCCTCTTGAGAGACATGACTTTTACCCCTAGCTTGGTTTCTACTAGTATAGGTAGTATGTACACTTCCCTCCCGGTCTCGTTGGCGCTTAAGATCACGGAAGTGATCTTGACGCTAAAACCCCATAGACTCCGCCTGATGTGGACCTGAACCTACCATTGTTGAAAATTGGAAAACTGGGCTTTAGTTAATCAGACAAACATTGGAATAGATTTAGATGATAATAGGATGAAAAGAAATGGTGTTGTATTGAAGAAAAATAGTCATCAGCTAGATCCGAGGTGCACTGTTCTTGTATATTAATCTCAAATGAGGTTACAAGTTTGGTTCATGAATGTTACAGAGTTTTTCCTTATGACTTCCGATCACCTTTCCATGAAGGATCTCTTTCCTTATATAGTTCCTTCTAAAGCATCTTGATCCTACACTTGTTGATCACCTACATTACCACTTAAGTGTTTGTCCCTAGACATGGCAAAACGGGCGGGTCGGGTTGGGTTCGGGTCGGGTCAATCGGGTCGCGAGCAAAATGGGTCGAGTGGCAAAACGGGTCGCGGGTCAAAACGGGTCATTTTTAAATGGGTCAAACGGGTTGCAGGTCAAACGGGTCGCGGGTCAAGTCGGGTCGCGGGACGGGTCGAGTTGACCCGTATTTTTCAAACAATTTTTTTTTTTTTTTTTGGAAAATAGATGCAATTTGTCAATTGTTTCTGAGTTCCTTAACTATGATTAGATTCTCATTGGTGATACTGTTACCACTTACCAATTACCACTAAACACTTGATACCTAAATTTGGTGCAACTCTTGTTACAGCTTTCTAGAAGCTAATCTTGGTATAATTTTTTATCTGTTTAAAGTAGGAAGAGAAAATGAAGGTGGCAAGTAAAGAATGACAAACTATAATGGAGTACATAACATATTAAGTGAAGAAGAATAAGTAAATATCTTAAAAGAATTACACCTCAACCCCAATCCACTCAACGTTGGTAGACGTGGCAAAACGGGCAGGTTGGGTCGAGTTCAGGTCGGGTCAATCGGGTCGCGGGTCAAAACAGGTCATTTTTAAACAGGTCAAACAGGTTACGGGTCAAACGGGTTGCGGGTCAAACGGGTCTGACCCGTTTTGCCATGTCTATTTGTCCCATCAGACACCTTCTCTAGTTGTGTATGCCTTGGTGCAGCCAACTTTACACTGTTCAAGGGTCTTCTCCACGTTAATGCAGCTAGGAAGGTAACTGCAGAACATTAAATATGGTGGTGACAGCTTTCTTCCTAAGATATCTGAAGCCTTCTCTCAGTCCAATGTCTCTACGACGTCTATTCATGCTGTCAGAACTTCCTGAGAGGTTCTCTTGCATTAGTAAGCCATTTATTCTAGCCTCGGCTATAGTCGGCCGAGGAGGCATTTGTCCTCGGCTTGTCTCGCTGAGCTTTTATGGCCAAAACTAACTCTTTTATTTGCTAACACAGTTTCCAATGATGGAGATTCTTTCTCCTCGGACTAGGCCTTATCCTCGGCTTGGGCCATAGGCCCAATGTACAAGCATATAATGAACTTTTGGGCCTAATATCCCTACAAATATCATGGACTTATTTTAGAAAACAACTTGGAGATTCTCTTTGGAAAAACATTTAGACTTTTTTTTTTTTTTTTGGCTAAACATTTAGGGACTTGTTTATGAAACAATTTTGAAAAATACTTTTGGAAAAAAAATTAGAAACTCATTTTGAAAGTAAGTTTGAAAATCAACTTTGGTTTAGAGAGTATCAAGCCATATTTTAATCTTTAGTGAAGGGTATTTTAGCATGTAAATATCTTTACCCACATGAAAAAATCACAATACAAATCAACCCAAACATGTGTTTTCACTTCAATTAAATTTCATACCCATAAATTTCCTAACTTTTATTTGTATATATCTAGGCATATTCAATGAGATTTCACATACTTTCACATACATAATTTATGAATAGAGAAATTAATCATGTGCTTAGATTAGGGATGGAACCAAGATCACACTCACCCTCAACCCAAAAAGGGGGGGGAGGGGGGGGGGGGGGGGACACCACAATTATAGATTCACAAACATTAGAAACGTATAGAATGGAGAGAGGAAAAAATCATACCAATGTTAGGTTTTGAAGTTGAGGGAGAGAAAAAAAAAATACTTAAAAATTGAATTGGGCAGATCGAAATTCATTATGGAAGTCGGAGGTTGTAGCGGCCAGCAAAAGGTGGAGGCATGCGTGATTGAGTGGTGCATGGGTTAGTGAGACTGGGTTGATCAACTGATTCTCACGTGGCGTGGGTCAGCGGCATCGAGGTGAGTCTTGCATGGGTGATGGGTCAGTGACTCTAGCGAACTGGCTGTGGCGGCAACAGGCTGGACAACAGGGATGAGTGAGTCACTGAGTCTTACTCTCTCACCTCTTGGTCTCTCTCAATCCCAACTTGTAACTCTCTCTCTCTCTCTCTCTCTCTCTCTCTCTCTCTCTCTCTCTCTCTCTCTGAATTTGGTTTGTTAACTCTAGGTTAAAGCTAATAGGTTTTTAATTTTTTAAAGTTTTGTTTCTGTTAATTTTTTGGGTTGGGCAATTAGACTAGGCTAGTGCAGGGATGGCCATGGGTAGGGTATGAATCGGGTATACCCATACCCTACCCAAAAATTTTACCCATGGATACCCGATTATCAATACCCATTAGTATCCATACCCGAATCTTACCCGTATATATTATCCATGGATATCCATATCCTACCCGAAACCCGAAACCCATTTAAAATTTTTTTTTTTAATCCAAAACATTTTAACGTAAAACCTAACCAACTTTTAAAAAAAAAAAAACTAATCAATAAATTTTTTTTTTTTTTGTATCTGCTTCTTTTTTCATTCCAACATAAATTCCTCAATCAAGAAAAATGCATTCATTCTAACCTCCACATTCTTAGAAGAAAAATAACATGAGCGAAACATAAATAATATTCCATACATCAGTTTGGGAATAAGTATCTCCAAAATTTTCAAAAAAATTCTCTGAATCTGTATCGAAGTTGCTACTACTTGGTTTATAATTGAAGCTGTCCTCCTCGGGCTCTAAAAATTCAGTTGTTCTTCCATTTTCAGCAACACCACCCTCTTCCAACACATTGAGAGCATGCGAGCTTGATTCGCTGTCATTGATATATTTCAACAATCTATCATGAGCATCCACACAAATAACATCCATATAATAAAATAAATTTTACAAATCTAAGGTAGTGATTCATTAGATTTTTAAGGTAAATATAAGATAACACTACATCTTGTTACTTAACTATATTATGATCAGAACGCTACTCATAGCATGAACTACTGACAGCCAACACTTCTTAAGAAGAAAAACAAATTACTGAAGACAATCAACATTCATTGAGAGTAAGAGGCTATTCAATACCTTCTGTAAATTATCAACATTGATTCTATCTATTTAATCTCCATTTGTCACAAAAAAACCTGATACAAACGACGCAATAATCCTATTTCAACAATACAACAATATAAGACATCACACCCATGCACACACTATAAAACAACAAATTCAAATGACATAGGCAGTCCATGACTTTTTACAGCTTGGGTCCCTGTTAGCTTTGTTTAACAGATGACAATAACACTATATAGTGCCAGTTTTCTCTTTTCTGTAACAAAAGGGGCAGTACTGGGTTTTTCCACACAAAAGGGGCAGTACTGAGTGCTCAAATCATGAATCATCAGCGACAGAAAAATTACACCAATGACAACAACAAAGTCACCACAGGGGATTTGCATTAGAAACAAAAAATCATGTGATTGAATACTTCTATTGGCTATCTAGAATATGAAATATCTTAAAATTAATTTTTGTATTAATTACAATAGAATTAGCTTCTATACTTAACAAACACCTGAATATACGAGAAATCTTAGTTGACAACAACATTCAAATTATTTTGGAAGAACTTAAATATATGGTATGCCATTTAAAATTTTAAACACATTACTATTTACTAGAGATTAATCCCTACACAGAAAGATCCTGATAAGCCCTACTTGTCGTCCCACTCATACCTGACTTTCTTGACATACATGGCTGATCTAAGAGAATAGCACATTAAAAGAGTTAAAGACTGTAAAATTTGACACCAGACCATTATTTTAACAAATTCATTCAAAAATCTGCACGTCAACTTAAACTGCTAAAAGCTAATCACAATTGTCAAATAAATTTGTCAACACTCAACATCAGAATTGTACTGCATTTCAAATGTGTACAGAGTACAGACTATTAGTTTTTAAAGAAAGGTTCAACCATTAAACAAGAAATTGAGAATGCTTGAAGAATTACAAGTCTTACATGCTCTGTTTGTGAAAAAACTTAGACAGATTCACTCCTCTCTATAAATAGACATATCCCCATATAGAACCAAAGACCTTAATGCAATCAAAAACCAAATCTAACACATACCCAGTTGATAAAATTCAATCAAAAACCAAATTCGACACATGCCCAGCTGAATTCAAGCTCTAAAACCAAAATCTAACGCACACCCAAACGATAAATTCAACAAGACAACACAAGTAAACAACAAGCAAAGAACAAAAACCAAACTAGCAAAAGAGGGAAAAAGAATGTCATTTACCTGAGGAAAGAGAGTGGTAGAAAGACCAGAGACGATGAACGAGGAACAAGAATAGCGCAAAATCGATGCCTCTACAAATAAATGTGTGTATATGTGAGAGACAGAACCTTCCCTCAACACGAAGCGGTGAGGAGAGATGATGAAGAGAGGCTGAGAGGCAAAGAGAGTGTGAGTGACAGTGAGAGAGGTTTAGGGTTTTTTTTTTTTTTTTAATGGGTCGGGTTTGGATAATATCCATACCCTACCCGAACAATTCGGGTAATACCCATACTCTATCTGGTTAAGCTCTACCCATGAAGAATCGGGTATTACCCGAAATATTTGGATCGGGTAGGGTTGGATATCCATTACCCAATGAGTATGATCATCCCTAGGCTAGTGGGCTGATAATCTTAGAGAGGAAAGGGCTAAGGTTTTGGAAGAGAAAGGTCCAGCTATAAAAATTAAAATATATATATATATATATATATATATATATATATATATATATTATACTTGGAAGGGAGAGGGCCTAAGTTTTTCATTAATATCATTCAGGTCATAAACTCGACAATAGATGATTGTTCTGCAATCGATAATCTGATACATGAAGCACAATCAAACCTTTTTATAAAAGGTAAACTCAAATCAATGTATTAACAATACCCCAAAGGGGAAAACCAATACATAAAAAAACTACTTAAGAGACACGTAACTCAATAGGGCCAGTTTCCTTGTTAAAAAGAAAATCAGCTAAACACATGGGAATAATCTTTTCCTATGTTGAAACTACTGCTTTGCATTTCTAATATTTGTTGTTGGTTATGTTTTTGCTTGAGTGCATATGCCCATCTAATGTTGAAATTTGAAATTGATCATTTTGAAATTTTTTATTTATTTAATCTTACTAACTTGGGATCATTGATCATTTGTTCAATTGTAATGTGCTTAGTTTATCTTTCAATGTAATTTTTGGGTAGATTCATTACAAAATGTTTTTTCATTTTCATTTTAGAACATGCACGTTACGTTTGACAAAATATCTCACTCACTCTTGCATTTGTTAAATTAAGTTAATGAGTTGTGCCTCTTCGTTTTAGTTGCCCTTGATCATCACTTTTTTTTCTCATGTGCATTTAAGCATACTAAGCCATCAACATCTTTGGCAACTTAGCACATTAGAACTTTGCACAATACCTTTCCCAAAACAAAATAAAACCAAAAAAAAAAAAAAAAAAAGTTGCAACAATTTAGTAGTCTTCCTAAATAAAAATGTGTTATAATTATGTTTTATGTATTAATATATGTACATAATTAATTAGTTGCTTTTAACCACACCCAATATATATATATATATATATATATATATATTAGTTTGCAAGTTTAAAATTGCATATCATTGAGATATTCAGTTCTGTATAAATATATTTTATAACTTTTTGTGGTAAAAGTATGCCACTTTATATTTTTATTTGATTTTAAAAAAAAATTATCACAAGAGAAGAAACAATTATGTTAAGCCAATTTTAAAGACTTGACATAGTAAGATATTTATAATTAGGTTATTACAACAAATTACATTCTTTAACTTGACATAGTCCATTAAGGCCTTTCATTAGCTATAGTTAGATAATTGTCATGTCACCATTTTAAAACCTTACTCATTTCTTCTTCTTCTTCTTCAAAGTAGAAGTATAATTTAAATCATTTTCAAAAACAAACAAAAACAATAAGTATACATTTAGATACCGTTTATTTTGCTGGAAACTAAAAACTAAAAATAAAAAAAAAAAAATAATTTCTAGTTACAGTTCAAAAAAAAAAAAATTGTGCCTTCAAATAAACAGTGTAAGAGGCGTTGGAACCAAAAAAAAAAAAAAAAAGTGATCATTTAGGCGTTAGTATGACGTTACATACAACACATTAGTAGATTGAAGAAGATTGATCCCATTTTGAAAACCCAAAACACACACACCATGTTGTCCCAGAAGCCTCTCTCCCCACAAGACTGGGAGTCCCTCATCGAAGATTTCCAACACGGCGGTTCACGCCGCCACAAATGGAGCTCGACCCACTCACTCCTCGACCTCGCTCTCTCCTCAATCCTCAAAAAGGATTTCCCTCTCAAAATCCAACTCATTATCTTCCTCGAAGAATTCTCAGACAATTTCCTAGATTTCGATGAACACTTCCTAGAACGACTCATCGACGCCCTCAAAATCATAGTCCAATCCCCAACTGATAACCTTCACATTACTCTGTCTCTCAAAGACCAAATGTTAGTTTCCACCACTTCCATTTTCATCTCCACCATCCACCGATTCAACATCGTCATCATCCAGAGCTTGGTCGAGTTCTTGTTGATTCTCATCAACCGTCCCAACCATGGGCCCGACCGCCAGACACGTGGCGTGGCTTGTGAGTGCTTGAGAGAACTCGAGCGATCCCACCCTTGTTTGCTCTCCGACATCGCCGGTCATCTCTGGAGTTTGTGTCAAAACGAGCGAACCCATGTAACTCAAAGCTACATGCTTTTGTTCACTTGGGTCATTCACAATATTGTTGTTCACAATGTGAGTGTTTCCATTCTCAACACTTCTGTTCCTCTGGTTCCTTTCAATGTTCCGCAATCGTTGTTGTCATCCGATGGTTGTTCTTCGAATTCGAATTTGAATGGGACTAATAATTATAATTACAAGGAGCTGAGGCGGGCCATGGCGTTCTTGCTTGAATCGCCGCAGGTTTTGACGGCTTGCGGAACGGTGGAGTTCATGGCTGTGATAATTCCCATTGCGGTCGCGTTGGAGTTACAGGCGTCGATGTTGAAGGTACAGTTCTTTGGGATGGTTTATTCCTATGATCCAATGTTGTGTCATGTTGTTTTGAAGTTGTATTTGAGTTTCTTTGATGCGTTTGATGGGCAAGAAGTCGAGATTGCTCGTCGTCTTATGTTGATATCTAAAGAAGCACAGAGTTTTTTGGTGTTTCGGTTGCTTGCTCTTCATTGGTTGTTGGGTCTGAACCAATTGGTTATGAGGAGCAAAGGTGATAAGAAAAAGAAGCCAATGGCTTTTGATTTGATGGGTTTGAGCTTTTATCCCAATGTGTTTGATCCGCTTGCTCTCAAGGCCTTGAAGCTTGACCTGCTCGCGCTGTGTATGGAGAGCTTGAAATCCAAGAGTGATTCAGAGATGGGCGAGTCTGTGGAGAAGGTGTTTGAAGATGGTATTGTGTCTGTATCGGCTTACAAGTGGTTACCTCCACGGAGCACTGAAACCGCAGTGGCCTTCCGTGCCTTCCATAAGTTCTTGATCGGTGGTTCGACTCACTTTGACACTGATCCTTCTACCACTACAACTATCATGGAGTCCACCATCTTCCATTCTTTACAGGTATTTTTTTGGATTTCCTTTCTCTCTTTATTCTCCTCTTGTTCACATGCTTGAAATAAACTTACTCTGTTTGTTTCAAGGCGAATTGACGAAATATCTATTTGTAGAGCTTATTGAAGATATGTCATATATTACTACAGATAGAGCTAACAAAGACTTTCCACCAAAGTAAATAGATATATATGGTATTTACATTTCCAGATATATCATATATGTACTAAAAAATACCCAATTTGATTGTTTTCCCCCCTTATCATGTTTCAATGAGGGGGATGTTGTGCTAACTCTGTCAAGGTAGAGTGGCAATAACTGGAGCAGCACAATGTTATTTGCAGTGTCGTAGAGTGATCCATTTATACAAAGTTTGAACTTATAAGCACTGCTACCATCAAACGAAGTAGGATGTTACTATAATTATTTTTGCTGCGCTTCATGAAATTAATTCCATCATAACTTGTCAAAGACAGAAAATGTAGTCTGACAAGAAGGGCTGACAGAACAAATAGATCTGCTTAATGATAAAGCCAGAACTTCTTATTTAAATTTTTACACAACCTTTTTCTTGCTTCAGTTTTTCATCAAAACATTTACTAATTTGCACTCTTTGGTCTTAAAGATATGCGGCTCTTTTCAAACCAATACTTGCTGCATTTTGATGTACATTCCAAAACCCTTCAAGTATCATGATGTGATCGATACCTTGTTAATAAACAAACGAGAGAACATTGTGAAGGATGTTGCAAACCAAATTTATTTGAACTTGTTGGAGATTTTTGACATTCTGTACAATCTTTTTCTTCTCCTTTTGAAGACTGTTGTAAGCAATACTTATTTGAGCTCATTTGAAGATTTTTGACATCCTATAAAATATTTTTTCCCTTCTTGTATGTAAGTAGCTTTAGTGTCTTAGGGTGAATTGGGATGTTATGTTTGATACGAAAATAATAAGATCAACCTTAAATGGTAGGGTTGGGAATGAACAAGTGGTGTATATGTTGCAGTTTGTGGGTTTTCAGAAAAGTGGAGAAAATGGATTATGTGTTGTATTTCAACTGTTACATTTTCCATTTTAATTTATGGGAATCCTTCAGATTTCTTTGGAAGCTCTAGGGGGATTAGGCAAGAGGATCCTTTATCTCTATTGCTCTTAGATGTTGTTATGGAGGCTTTGAGCCATATGTTGGATGTGGCTGCAGCTGCTGGACAGTTCAGGCTTCTCTGTGGGTTCTACAACTAGTACTTCGATAACGGTGTCTTGTCTTTTATTTGCAGATGATACCCTTATTTTTTGTGATGCTAACCCTAATTAGTTGGTTGCGTTAAGGGAGATTCTAACTAGATTTGAGGAGGTTTCAGGGTTAAGAATTAATTTGGGGAAATTAGAGTTGGTACTAGTTTGTGAGGTACATAATCTGGATGTGTTGGTGGGGCTGTTGGGTTGTAGGCATTCTTCCCTTCCTTTGAAATACTTGGGACTTCCTTTGGGGGCTAAATTCAAGGAGTTGTCAATCTAGAATCCTATATTAGAGAAGATGGAACAAAGACTGGCAAGGTGGAAGAGGCTTTATTTATCTAAGGGGGGTAAGGTAACTCTTGTTAAAAGTACTCTCTCCTTCTTACCTCCTTATTTTCTTTCCATTCTTCCTATACCTGGGAAGATTGCTAATCGCATGGAGAAATTACAGAGAGATTTCCTTTGGAGTAGTATGAGTGGTGATTCTAAGTTACACCTAGTGAATTGGGCTAAGGTTTGTAAGCCAATGTAGGTTTGGATGATTGAGAAGCTTTAACTCTGCTTTGTTGGGCAAGTGGCTATGGAGGTATGGTTTAGAGACAAATGCGCTATGGAGGATGGTTATAGAGGTGAAATATGGGAATGCTTGGGGGAGTTGGTGCACATAAAAGGTGATAAGTGCGTATGGTGTTAGCCTTTGGAGGTTTATTAGAAGTGGCTGGCTGAACTTCTCTAAACTCCTACGGTATGATGTAGGTGATGGTACTAGAGTGAAATTTCGGAAGCATGTGTGGTGTGGGGATTGTACCCTCAAAGAGGCTTTTTCAGATCTTTACTGCCTTAGTAGGGCTAGTGACTCTTCAGTGGCGGATGTTATGTGTTGGTCTGATGGGAGGATTCATTGGAATTTTCATTTTCATTGTTCACTGTAGGATTGGGAGGAAGATTCTTTTGATCGGTTTATGGATATTGTTTACTCTTCGAAAGTGTGGGGGGTTGGCCTTGATAAGGTTTGTTGGAAGCAAGCAAGGAGTAGAGGTTTTGAGGTTAGAAGTTTTTATCTTTCTTTCTACCCTCCTACTCTTTCTTCCCCCTGGAGGTTGGTGTGGCAATCGAAGGTCCCTCCAAGGGGGGCTTTCTTTTCATGGATAACTTCGTTAGGTAAGATTCTTACAACTGATAACCTTCGCAAAAGGTGCATTATTGTTCTTGATTGGTGCTACATGTGTAGAAGGTGTGGGAAGTCGGTGGATCATCTTTTGCTTCATTTCCCCATAGCTTTTGAGCTGTGGTCTTTGGTTGTTTGTTTGGTCTTCATTGGGTTATGCCACATAAGGTATTTGAGTTGTTTGAGTCTTGGCAAGGTAAATTCTAGCAACATCAGAATATAGATTTTTGGAGACTTGTGCCGCATTGCTTGATGTGGTGTATTTGGAGTGAAAGAAATGCTAGATGCTTTGAGGATGGGAGCGGTCCTTGCTAGATATTAAGTCTTCTTTCCTACATACTCTCTTTGCTTGGAGTGAGGCTCCGTCTTTTTCTTGTTTTTCCATCCCTGTTTTACTTGATCATTGTAATTTTAGTTCTTGATTGTTGCCCCCACAATACATCCCCAATGTACTCGGGTTTGCTATTTTTTCCTTAATAAAATTTTCTCATTACCTATCAAAAAAAGTGGTGGCATGGATTAGGAACAACCAACCTATATACATCCAACAATATGTATGCAAAAATATAGGATTCCTGTTTTTTTTTTTCCATAGTAAAACTTTGTAAAACTCCATAAATTACACGATATTGAAGGACCAGATTCCTAAGTAGGATTCATATTATCTACTCCCAAAATTTGAGGTTAGGTTATGTTGATTGAACTGCACAAGTGATTTTTCTTGCCACTTAATTTCCTTCATTATTATTATTACTGTCATTAGTCTTTTATTGGTGTAGTTACAATGATGTATCTATGATCGGATATTTCAACTATCTTTCTTGTAGGACAAATCAGTTTTCAATTGGATTGCTGCATTTTGTAAACCTTGATGTAACAGTGTCATTTTGTTTGCTTTTAATACTACCAGAATCAGATTATCACAAAAATAATTATAATACTACCAGAATCCAGTAGTTTGTATTATTTTAATTGGTGACATCATTTATGAACAACGTTACCACATATGATTCAGTTTTGTCTGCTTTATAGCTTTCAGTATGGAATTTTATTTTGGTTTTTTTGTTTCTCTTTGTTTATGTTTCAGTTGAATTGTAAAATATAAGATATTAGAAAGGAGACAAGAAGAATAGAGAGAGAGGTAGTGAGATTTGAGAAAAGGTGTAAGGCTACGTTAATGAGTCCCTCACTTTAGGGTTTATTGCATGATTACAAGAATAACCTTATGCTAATATAAAATAACAAAAAGTAACTATTACTGTTTCCAACTTCTAATTTTCAGGGGATGCTATTGGACATGATGTTAGAGTGTCAAAAGTTGGTTCCGGTGATTGTTGCTTTTGTTGACCGCTTGTTGGGCTGTCAAAAGCACTGTTGGTTGGGAGAGCGCCTGCTTCAGACATTTGATGAGAATTTGCTTCCAAAAGTTGTAATGGATTATAAATTGGCTTCTTGCTTTCCTTTATTTGATAGAATCGCTGAAAATGATACAATACCTCCAAGCAGATTGTTAGAGCTGCTGATCAAATTCATGGTTTTCCTTGTTGAGAAACATGGCCCAGATACAGGACTAAAATCATGGTCTAAGGGAAGTAAGGTTCTTGGTGTCTGTCGAACCATGCTGATGCACCACCATAGCTCTAGATTGTTCCTTAGACTATCTCGCCTCCTCGCATTCACTTGCCTTTATTTTCCTGATTTGGAGGTCCGTGACAATGCAAGGTATGATTACTAAAATCTCTCTCCTCCCTGAAAACCAGTGGGGGAAAATATGATGTCTTTTACTTTTATACAGTTTAATAAGCTTTTTTTTTTAAATAAAGTAAAGATCAATAATAAAAGCATAAGGGATCTGCAAAATATATATGACATGTTAGCTGTTGCTGATTACTTCTTATATTCTCATCAAGCATGGGATTTTGCAGGATCTATCTGCGGATGCTGATCTGTGTACCAGGAAAGAAGCTTAGAGACATGCTAAACCTTGGGGATCAGCCCCTTGGCATTTCACCATCTCCACTTTCCAGCTCAATTTTTAACATCCAGTCTCCTCGAACCTCTCACAATATCAAGAAATCTAGGAACATCTCATCCTATGTTCACCTTGATCGAGTGGTACCCTTACTTGTCAAACAATCTTGGTCCTTGTCTTTATCAACTTTGGGTGTTGACAGTAACAAACCTGGTTACCTAGAGGGCATCAGAGACAGTGAATCCCCAGTTGAGGAAAGAGAGATTGATGGAAGTGCTGAAATCCACATCCCAGAGACTGAAACAATTAATCAGCCACAGGAGCCATTGCGAGTGATGGATTCAAAGATTTCAGAGATCTTAGGAACATTAAGAAGGTATTTCTCAAGCATACCTGATTCTAGACATATGCCAGGGATTAAGGTTAGAATATCCTGTACTTTGAGATTCGAATCTGAGCCTTTTAATCGCGAATGGGGAGTAGACTCCCTTGCTAGTGGGTTGGATAGAGTAGATGCCCTTCCTGCTATATATGCAACTGTGCTTAATTTTTCGTCCTCTGCACCATATGGATCTCTTCCATCATATCACATACCTTTTCTCCTTGGTGAACCTCCCAGAAATGACTATGCTTCTCATCAACAAGTGCCTTTAGATATTGTTTTAGTAGAAAATGGTAATGGTGAAGAGGAAAGTTTTAGAGCTCCTGTAATGATTGAATTAGAACCACGGGAACCAACACCCGGTCTGATTGATGTTTCTATTGTAACAAATGCGGAAAATGGTCACATTATTCGTGCTCGGCTTCATAGTATTCCAATAGGCATAGAAGACATATTTCTCATGGCTAGTGTCCCATCTGACATCCCAAAAGAGGTTATACCTGGTTATTACTCAGACTTGTTCAGTGCTCTTTGGGAGGCATGTGGTAGTTCATCCAACACCGGGCGGGAGACCTTTCCACTGAAAGGAGGCAAAGGAGTTGCAGCTATTAGTGGGACCCAATCAGTCAAGCTACTTGAAGTCCCTGCAACCTCTTTGATTCAGGCTACAGAGCGCTACTTGGCTCCCTTTGTTGTAAGCGTGATTGGTGAACCGCTTGTCAACCTTGTGAAGGATGGGGGAATCATTAGAGATATCATCTGGAAGGATGTGGCTTCAGATTCTTCCCTTGTTGATACCACCTCAGTAGCTAGTTTTGATAGAGGCCCACTTCATCTTACATACTTTGATGATGAAGATGAGAGGGACAGTGTTGTCAGTACCAGCAAAAGAAAGATGGGTTGCTTTCTTATTTTGATATTTCTTCCACCAAGGTTCCATCTTCTTTTCCAAATGGAAGTATGTGATGTTTCAACTTTAGTTCGAATTCGAACTGATCATTGGCCCTGCTTAGCTTATATTGATGATTATTTGGAAGCTTTATTTTTGGCGTAGGGGCAACTTCTTTCCATAATGAATTGAGTACTGCTTCAGTCATCTGTTCATGTCTATAATGCTGTAAGATCATCAGCGATTTGTTCCTAATTATATTTGTTTCATTCATAGGAGGGGTTTGTTTTTGGCACCCAGGTAACTTATGTAAATACCCTTATAAGCAAGTTCCTTCGTATTGAATTCTTTATCTTCTTTATAAAATAAAAATCAGAAAATCTAAATATGCATTCTTTTTGCCAATTTCCCCCTTTTTCTTCAACCCTCCCCTCCCAAAATGATTAAGATGATCCATATTTTTCTGTCTTTATATATCTGTAAATTGCTTTAGACAGAATTTGTTAGATGCATCTACTCAATTCTTTGAGATCATCTGGTGTAATAAACTACAGAGAATTCTTAAGATCTTCAAGAGTTGCTGGAGATTGTTGATTTATTTTCCCCTAAAAGAAGCATTTGGACAAAGTCATTTTCCCTCAAAAGCTGGATTGCTTCTTTCTTTATGTTATTGCAAGATTCCAATGTGGAACCATCAAGGAAAAGAATTAGGATTTGAATTGGGGGATAAATAAATGAGTAATTTTCCACCGATCTTCCTTGAAGTTTTATAAAATAAAATAAAATTGTTTCCTTAACATTACTTTAAAAAATAAAAATAAAAATAGTTATCAACTTATCATCCCATAATTTTTGGGGCCTTAGGTCTAGGCCTAAAGCCTGCCCTAGTGAGAGTTGTCTTTACTGGCAAATTACATTGAAGTCCTTGAGGACACCAAAGTCGTAATTTTTTTGGCCTCTACTAGACATTGATGAAAAATGTCCCAACCTTATCAACAAGGTCGAAGGATCAAATAAGCATTCGAAAAATTTGATCAACCTTTTTACAAAAAGCAAAGTGTTAATAAAATTACTTTATGAGCTACTTCGTAAAAGTTAAGAGCATTCTCATACAAAAATTCAATTATATTCTATTTTACTATCTCAAAAAGTTATTTTAATAATTATACTATATTATTTTACAATACACCCAACATTCCAATTTTTATTTTACAATACAACACATTAAAATAATATATCTACACAATAAAATAATATATTTCAAAACATAAATAAAAGCCAAAAATGAGACACAGAAAAAGAGACAGAGATTGAGACGTGAGACAAAGAGCGGAAGGAGAGAGGAATGAATAAAAAAATATTATTTCCTTTTATAATTGTGCTACAGTACCATCACAAATTTGTGATAGTACTGTAGCACAATTCTAAATTATACCAAACCAATACAGGGTCAAATGTTGGGGCCTTTTAGTAGTTTAATGCTAAAATTTGCTTACATGTGCCTTTTACAAGGCCAATTGTGAATACTCTTAGATTGCTTTAAAAAAGATGGCCAACTAGTAACTTCTTTTTGGTTCTCTACTTTGTCCAATTTCTCCTCTTTCAATATGTGTGTGTGTGGATGACCCCTTGGAGGAAAAGATCAGATAAACCCCATTCTCATATTTCTGTCTTGCCCTACTATTTTCTTTATTTCACAAGTAACCCTTTGATAGACAACAACGAATTTGATATAGTTTCTTATTCTTTATAATAAAGTGTCTCTTTGTCTCTTTCTTTATGTAACTAGTAACAAAGCAATCTCATTAACCTAAAGAACAAATAGATCCAATAAAAATCCCTGTAATGGAATGATTAACTATGAGAGTGAGATACATGATTCCACAATCAAGCATTGATTCTATTTCATTGGCGATCACTTAAAATTACTAGTGCAATAGAGTTTCCAACAAGATTTTATTTATTTATTTATTATAAGTTGATAGTTGGAAGAGAGATGATTTGAACATTAGACGTCTTAGTTGAAAATACCATGAAGTGTTAATTGAGCTATAAGGCTCTTAGAAATTGTTGCCACCCAATTTGTTACACAAGTTCAGGCCCATGAGCGAAACCCGAAGCCCAAAGCATCTGGGCCTCAAAAGAACAAAATACCAAGAATAGTATCTAGTCCGAGGTCTGGCCAAAACCAGTTAAGAATAGAAGAACAAATGAGTATAGATGGTTGGGATGGCAACCTTTTGCATAGCATCTGTTCATTAAATGACAAGAGGGCCCGAAGTAGGCCCAACCCTCCTTGAAAAGAAAAAAAAAAAGAAGGCCAAGAATGGTCCTAGCTAAGAATAGCCTTTAAATAAGGTAAGAATAGGCCCAAACATGACCCAAATCTTTTTCTCTTTTTTAAGAAATTATAGAAACGTTGAGAATAGCCTATTGCAAGATGGCCTGCAAATAGGCCTAAAATGGCTGAGAGCCTTTGCATGAGAAAAGAAGCAACCCAATGTGCCCTAGTTTCAATATGAAGAGGAGAAGAGAATTAGAGAGAAACCCAATACCTTTACTGGGTACAAAATGAGGGGGGCCGTCATTATTGAAGCTCGGGGAGGAATGGTTTGGTGTTTTTTGGGGGGGGGGGGGGGGGGGGGGGGTGGGGGGGGGATCGGGGGGTGTGTGGGTGTTGTGAGGGGGAGGAAGGGAGGTTCTACTTTTGGTATCCTGCCAGGATTCTTTTACTAGGGAAAGCACTCAAGCCAAAGGGGGAAACATCTAATACTGAGAGGTATGTGTCATAGGGAAGAGCCATTTTTCTGAGACAATTGACATTAATGGTCTTTTACCATTTTATGCTTAAGACATTCTATTAAAAACAATCTTGTTGTAGCCCAAACTCTCCCCAATAATAGTCGAATCTTCGATTTAGAGCTTGTACGCAAAAACCCTTTCACAATAGCAATTGCTTAAAAGAGAAAAGTAGTTGTACAAAAATTGGGACAAGTCAAAGGGCTCATTCTTAAGGATGAGACTCACAAATTCAAATGAAGAGGGAAAAAGTGAGAAAATACCCATTCAAATTCAGATATAAAAGGCATAGGACTCCTATATCTAAGGATCATTATAACCACAGTCAACCAACCAACAAGAAAAACCTGTTAGTGTGAAATACCAAAGTAAAAGCTAGAGAAAAGATTAAGGAAAGAGTAGTAAAACATGCACCATTAGAATATCTCCCTCTCTCCTCTAAGCTTCCCTAAGAATTTCCACGATAAGACCAGCCTGACTCTAAGTCCCAAACTTATAAATCATGTATGCATTTAAAGCTATAAGGTTGTAAGAGTTGGGGCAAAAAGCCCTTTAGTCCAATTCGCTTTAAGAGTATACACATACGTATATAAATATAGTTGGGGAGGATTTTTTTATAGAGCCACAAAATGCTAGAACAAGCCCAAAATTCCCCTCAATTCTTTAAAGTGTGATAAAATCAAAGGAGTCAAGCCCAAAATTTCAATATTTAATGAATAGAAGCTAATGGTGCATCACAAGAATGGAACCAATGTGTTGAACAACAAAAGGGTAGAAAAATATTTATAAAACATAAGTCTAGAATTGTTTCTCACATACGACAAGAAGAGGAGTTTAAAAGAGGCGGTGAGGGAAAGAGAGAAGACTCCTTGTTATTATTTTCACCCTAAGACCTCAAAATAATTATGCTAGCTCGTTACTAAATAGACTTTTGTTCTTAAGTTAGGGTTACAAGGGGAGAAAAAAATTTGTTGTGTTGATCTTATTGAGAGTTTTTAAACCAAGATTGGAACATCCTTTTGGGCTAATATATGTATAATAAGTGAAGCTATTGACCCTATGTTATTGAACAAGTAGAAAGTTTCAGAATGCCTTTGTTTAGGTAAAGGAATAGGTTGTTTTTTGTCATAATTAAGGAAAGGCTTAACCAAACGTGATTGGTTACATATTTATAAATGATTCAGCTCGCAAGAGAGCTACTGTCTATGACATAACACATCAAAAGTTGGCCACAAAGTCAGCTTATTCTAGGGGCCTAAAAATGGTTTATTTGAAACTTTAACCACATACAACAGGACCTATAGGTCTCCATTTGGGTAAATTTCGAGTACCTACCCACTTTTCATGAGCATTATGTGCTACAAATGTTCCCAGCCCACTCCATAACACACAAAACTTGGGCTCATAAAAGTGGTCTAAAGGAGTTTACCCATTCTCTTCAAATCACACTTACTGAAATTTGTATAATGTCGCATGGACTTAGACCATGCTTAAAAAAATAAAATATAATATAATACATGATTTGGGCCCGTTTGGCTCTATTGGAATTAGGCTTTTAAAAAATATGACATGAAAACAACCATCAACTAATATATACATATAAATATATGAAATCCCTTAGGAAATTTTAAAGTATACAGATTAATCATATATTAACCTAACTCCTACTAAGCTGTATATCTTTGATTTTTCTCTTTGAAGCTTTTAATTAATTGTTTATGTGCAGAACTGGCTCGCGGGAGAAAGCTCTTCTCACAGAATCAGACCTATTTTGCAAAAAGGATCAGGCCCAACTAATCTGAAACTCTTAGCCTTAAGCCTAGACCAAGTGAAGCATCCGGTAGCAACCAAACACATGTCAAAGGATAAAAATATAAATAAAGGCCCCTTCAAAGATGCAACAAGTTTTTGAAAACACTTAATGGTGTAAAATTGATAAGGGTCAAAATCTAGAGGAATAGGGTCCAAGACTCGCACAATCATAGCAGTTTCAATCGTGATTTTGGAAAACAAAGCTTGAAATAGGCATTGCACGATCAACATAATGATGCACCTAAATCTATTGTTGAGGAGGTTGCTTCCACACTGATATTGTTTGATATATACAGTTTAATAAATTGCTTATAGAAGAGAACGATTTCATTTTTGACAATTAATAGTTACAATTATAGAAGGTTTTTCAAATAAATTATAGTATGCTATGCCATTGCAATAAATTATACTCAAAGCTCTTAACAAAAGAGAAAATTTTTGGCTTAAAGAGACTTTCTTGTCAATTTCTATTGCAGTATTTTCCCCATTTTTCCCCCCCTCCTAGATATTGAAATTATGACTAAAACAAGAAAATGAGCTTTGGATTACAGTGGCAACCTACCGGGTATAGGATTTTAAATGAACTAAGTTGTTTATGAATAGCTCAAGTTCAACTCAATAAAATGGTTGTAAATGTTCGTTTGTTTAGCAAACAAGTCAAGCTCAAGCACAAGTTTAGACTCAACTATTAAACAAGTCGAATTCAAAAATAATAATGCGTTCGTAAGCAAGCTTATGAACATGCAAGGTGGATATAACTATATATAGTATTATATTTTTATATGTATATTTGTCCAAAAATATACTTATATAGACTTGAAAATAAATTGTATAAATTTGTGACTAAGTTCATATAATATCAAATTCATATTTGTAGTTTATTTTAATAATATAAATAGTTCATTCGTAGTAAAATTCATAGATTTGTAAAGGGGTAAAAATTTTATTCAATTTAACTATAAATTGGGGGGGGGGGGGGGGGGGGGGGGGGAGAAGTAAGTTATTCAAGTAGCTGATGAACAAACTCAAACTTTTTTTACCAAAAAGTGAACCATGCTTGAAAATGTAAACTTGTTTGATAATAAACTTGAGCTCGGCTCGTTTGAAATAAAATTAAATTAACAAATTTGAAATTTTAATACTCAGCTCGATTTGACTATTTACAACCCCCAAGTCAAGGCAGCAAAATTCAGTCTTTCAATGTGATCTTTTCAAGCAATTCAACTCCAACACAAACAAAAATGCTAAGAAAGGATATGCACCAGCTTTTGCCATGAATTGGTTTTGTAGATGACACTAGATGAAAATTGAAAAAAAGCACATAATAGTCATTTAACAGGGCTTCTTAACCATTAATCATACTTTAATGACTCAGTCGAAAGAAAAATTACTTTTATTGATATTGCACTTTAGGAACCATTCACATGAATAATGTAGATAAAATAAGTGGAACTGAATCCGACTACAGTATATAAATTGATTAGGATGCATCTCAGCCCATATGGAAACTTAGAGGGGAATAAGAATCATAGTTTTTGGTACAAAACGTGCATTCGAGAAGTTTAGAGTGCAAAATGTAATTAGGGGTACAGTTTAGGATGATAAAGTATAACATCCCCAAACACTGACTGCAATCTACAAAGAAAAGAAATAAAAACCCAATTTGTGTCGGAAGACAAATTAGATTCAAATATGATGAACCGAGATTATTTGCCACCCTGACAAAAATGTAAATGCCTGAGGCATTTAAACATGGAAATAAAATATTAAAAATATGCTAACTCAGTTAAAAGATGGATTAAAAATAAGTTTGTTTTAGTTCATATAATACAGCTTTCACAAAGTATGTTAGACTGACCTCCTCAGAAAGTACAAAAATATGAAACTAAGAGGAGTTGTGGGGGAAAAAAATCGAAACCTACTTTCTAACCCAAACGACTATCTTCGCTCATAGGTTCTTGATCCAGACAGAAACCTCCCAGAATCAACAGAGCTCCTACTTTTTAACTCTACATGCTTCTCTTCCTTCTGATCAAGTGCCAATTTTTGCTTCCGCAGCATCTCATCAGCATACCGCCGCCACAAGACTTCCTTCTCTTTCCTTGGAATCTTGTTGTATCGGGGATCAGGCTTTAGAAGGCGTTTAGCTGTTGACCATGAATTGAGGACTGTTTTCCCATTTTCTGTATCTTGGGCAGATGCTTCAGCAGTCAAGACTTCAGCTAACAAAGATCTGAACTCTTGTGCACATCGCTAAAAAGACAACCAGTGAGATCAGTATCTTGAAGGTCAATTTATACATCCACTGTCACAATATGTGAGCTACAACAACTGTGTGAATTGCTTAAAGAACAAATTAATCAAATGCGTTTAAGTGGGTCACATTGGCCACATAGCCAAATTGCCAAAGTACATTTCAAGCTTTGCCTTCAGCATTGCAAAATGCAATACTTCACTCACCGAATGATCAAATGCACAAATAAGGTAAGAGAATGTCATTGACATAACACACACTCCCCGCCGCCCACCCCCCTCTCCTTATCTTTAGTTTTTTCTTTTTATCTTTCTTTCTTTTTCAAAACTGCTTCCTTCATAGTAAGCAATAAGAAAAATATGTATTCAATGCATTGCAACCAGATTACAACCAAATCTATTCAAATAATTTATGCCAAAGTATAAGAAAAATAATGCATTCAGCTTCCCATCTCTGAATCTACCAAAACTTAGTACAGTTGATCTTCTGGAACCAGTGCCTCAAAATAATTATTTCTCAAATAACGTAAAAAAAAATTTAATCAAAACAACATATGCTCTCGTTCAATTGGAGCCAAGAGCAAATACATCAATCAAAATGCAGATCTATTTATAGTTATGGAAGAATGAGCGATCTCAGGATGATACAGGTTCCAGGTCGGATTTGCAAAATAGATATTGAAATGGAAATATGACTATGATCATGTTATTTGGAAAACATTCTTTTTTTCTTGGGAGAATGGGGTTTGGGGCAAGATGGAGGGATTGAATTCACTCATACATTACGATAGCCCGCTTCACAGTATTCACTAATGGCTCACCAATGGGTTTTCTTCAATAGCTTGAGGGGCCTAAGACAAGGCAACCCCCTTTCGCCTCTACTCTCTCTTAATGATGGAGGTTTAGAGGCAGATGTTGCATAGGATGGGTATAGTTCATATCTCTGGCTTCAATATTGGGGTGGGAATCAATAGAGGACTCCAGACATCACATTTGTTGTTTGCTGATGACACAATATTGTTCTATGATACAAAGAGGGAGAAACTCCTCTATGTTTGAATGGAATTGACTTGTTTTGAGGCTGTCACGTGGTTGAAAGTCAATTTGAACAAGAGTAAAGTAGTCACAGTAGGAGATTTGGGGGCTTGGAGGAGTTGGCTGATACTCTTTACTGCAAAATCAAGAGTTTGTCAGCGAATTACCCGGGCATGCCTTTGGGCGCGTCCTTTAAGGCTTCGACAATGCAGAATCCCATTATAGAGGAAATGGAGAGATGGTTAGCAGGGTGGAAGAAGCTTTACATATCGAAAGCAGGGAGGCTAACCTTACAAAAGAGTAAACTTTGCAGTCTCCCCAATTTCCTACCTCTCATTATTTACTATCCCAACTTGTGTCAAACCATTCAAAGAGATTGCAAAGAATTTTATATGGAGAAGATTGGGGGAGGAGTTTAAATTTCACCTGGTGGATTGGGATACAGTGTGCTCCCCAATTGTTTATGGTGGTTTGTAGGTGCACAAATTGGGTACATTTAATCAAGCCCTCCTAGGGAAGTGACTATGGCGTTTTGCAGCCAGTGCATAGAACTCACCAGTATAGTTTATCCAAAAGTATAGAGCTGATGGGGATATATCTGCTCTCCGCATAGAACTCACCAGTATAGTTTATCCAAAAGTATAGAGCTGATGGGGATATATTTGCTCTCCGTATACATTTTGAAGTGGGAGATGGGGTACGGATGAGGTGTTGACATGATAGGCGGTGTGAGGACCAACCTTTGAACGAGTTGTACCCAAGCCTGTATTCACCTCCAATTGACTCTGATGAATCTGTATCTTCCTATTTGACAAGTGAGAGTCACTGGAAATTTAATTCAACAGTTTAATGATTGGGAATTGGACTTTGTTGCTTCCATGCTTAGCTTATTGTACTATAGTATGCCACATAGGCATATAAATTGCAGTGGTGTTTGAGAGGTAATGGGATGTTTTGAATGTGAAAGCATCGAAGATGCAGCTGAAGACTTCTTTCTTAGATTACTTTGTGAATGGTCCATGGTCATGGGTCTTAATGATAGTGATATCCTAACAGAAATACCCATTCAATTTTTTTTTTTTTTTAGTAATTTTTTTATAGCAATTCATTATGCTACCTTGTGCAACATATCTTTCCTGAGGTGGCTTTTACTTTAAAAAAAAAAAAAAAAAAAGTTTATGTTAGCTCTATATGCTCTAATTGGCAACCAGATAGAGAATGGCTAATCAATTTTTTTTTATAAAAAAATATAGATAAAGTCAAAATTTAAAGGCTGCCTTTTTTGTAATATTATCCGTTATATGTATAATGTATCTGTAATTCTGTATCACAAAATCCACCTACCCTCTATATTTTTTAATCACAAAATCCAACTACCATCTGCTTGTTTTTAACCCTCTACTTATTACCTCATTTCTATTTTACGAAAATAATTTGTCAGAACGTAAATCACTGACAATTCCAGCTGCACAAATTCTGAATTCTACGAGTCAAAAACTGCATACAAATTTTAAACATGCCAACAGCATCGTCTGACACAAAATGTGTGGAGTACAAGTCAGTTCAAATTAATTTAATATAAAGTTTTTTTTTTTATATGTTAATTTAATATAAAGTATTTAGATTGAGAGATATCAGGTCACTAAACAAATACCTGGGACTGGACACCAAAGGAGTTGGTGTATGATCCAAGGTGGGTGAACACTTCAGATCTCAAGCCAAATGTCACCCAGACAACACATTTTGTAGTCCAACTGGTTGTCACCTCTTGGTGTTTCCAATGGATGTTAGAAACATCCAGAGTTTGAATCCCCCCGTCCCCCAACTATCGAATTTATATATATAGACTAAAAAATTTATTCTCTTTAATTGTTAGGATTTCAACCTCAAAACTACCCTGTTCCCATCCATTTACTAAAAAAGCCAAGACTATAGGGTATAGTTTAATATAGTTAGGAGTGCACAGTAATGCTTCATTATAATCAACAATTCTAGGAGATCTGGCTGCAAGAAGCTAATTGCAAATATATTATAATTAATCAGCCCAACCAAAAACATGGCAGAGTCAAAGAATTACCTCATTCAGCATCTTTATGTGTTCCCGGAAGAGCTTTTCTGTGTCAGATGCATCCAAGTCAGGGTTGGTTGCACGTGCTTGTGGATCCTTCTCCAATTTAGGCTTAGATTCTGTCCAAGATGCCTGATCACAAGTAGAAGAAAAAGGTGAACACATTTATTAGTGTGGGTAAGACCAAACCCAATCAACTGTAAAACTATAGTTAGCAAGAACCAAGTGACCAGTTGGACCTGAATGCTTAGACCTAGAGCATATAATTAATTTGTGTTTGTAGGTGCAGACCTCTGTGTTTAGAGAGAAAGAGAGAGTGCAGATTTTTTAGGAGTTACTTCCCTTAACAATACATGGGGCATGATGGGAAATCTCAACAATAACAACAATAATGCATAAGAATTCACATAGGAAATGAAGCCAAAACTAATTTTTCCTTAAATATTTGATTGATAGAAGCAGTAACAGGATTATGTGACCAGGGGTTGATGGTAACGTAAATTTTTATAACAGATTTTTTTTTCTTCCTTTTGCTAATCCTTAGGGCAGCAGGAGGATTTCGCTTCTACCAGGTAGATATAATGAAATTTAAGGAACTATACTAAGTGACAGACTTCTCCTTTTACTGTCTTTTATTTTCTTCGATCCTTTTTTATAAGAAAAATGAAAGATAGCAAAGGTTCCACCAGGAATTGAACCTCTATCATTTTCTTTACTTTTTTTTTCTCAAATAAATTAAAAGTTAATATTATAACTTTCAAGGCAGGAATGCAAGGTCCAGAACAAAAATAATAATAAATAAATAAAAAGACATGGGAGAAAATGATAATGGCAGCATTTATAGCTAGGCACCATTTTGAAAGCTCTTCACCTGCTGTAACTTCTTCCCCCCACCCCACAACACCCTTTTAATGAAAAACTCAAAGGATGCAACAAGTAGTACAGGAGAGTGTACCAAAGGAATGGCAAACAGAAAAACAAAACCAAGATCAAAGATTAAAATAAATATATGCTTCAACTTAATCAAAAAAAGCTAAGGGTTTGGACGTCCTCAGATTAGTGTTATTCAGAGGCTGTTCCAAATTATTTGTTGTGGTGTCTTTGGAGGGAGAGAAATGACCAGTTCTTTGAGCATTCTGAGCGGTCTTTGCCAAATCTAAAATTATTTTTCTTTAATATTGGATGTCAATTGTGGGTAGTTTTTCTCTATGCTCAGTTAGTGATTTGATAGATCATTGCAATTGCATGTTTGATTGTATTGTCCCCAGTTGTATACATCCTGTATTCTTGGGTGACTTGTATTTTATTCTGGTCTTAAATAATCTCAATACTTATTAAATAAAAAAGAAAAAAATCATCCAACAAAAACCCCATTAATCCTATAAAGCTCAGTGCCCTCAAAGGCCCAGCACGTCTTTCTTACTAAATGTACCACAAAAGGGAAAAGTGCTCCATATCTCTACTCTAATATCTACCAAAATGCCTTTCCAATGAACCAACAGTTCCAGAACCTTTTGAGGCTAACCCACCAAATATCAAATGGAAGGAATGCACGTGATGCAATTTTCCAAGCAACTGAGTTGCTGCAATTTGTAGAGTAAATTTACAAAATGAACATGGCATCTTTTATAACATGCTCAGTCCCTTTATTTTAAACAAATTCATTCAAATTCCTGCACATATGCAAAAATATCCCAAGTCATTCATGAAAATCAGTGATCACACTTGTATAGCCATACAGTCAATGGCCCTAGCAAAATCTTAATATTGCAACAGATCTTAAAAACACAGTACTACAGATGGCCTTTTTTCTTTTTTCTTTTTGTTACGGAGTACTACGGATGGCTTAACATGCAACAAAACCACTACCATTCCTAGACCAGCACCACCAAGAATGGAATCATTAGTGATAAAAATATGTTACCAGTGGATCTTTAATTGTCTCTACAAGTAAAGCCTGGAAGGATGAAACTGCCTCCTTCCTACGAACTTTCCGCCGCACCCTCTCCATTTCCTGTTCTTCTCTTTCCTTTCTTTTCCGAAATTCTCGCTCCCTTTCCTTCAATTTTTCCTGAAATCAGTATAAACAATCCAAACCATTATGCTCCCTTGAAGTAATAATCAATCAGATATACATATATTTGTGCAGAGAAGTATACAAGTGCATAAGTAATAAACAAATTTGAGGAACTTCCCTCATCAATAGGTCCTTCTTTCTTTTCATTTTTACCTCCCAATTTCCCCTTTTTTTACACTTGACACGTCTCACATTATGTTTTTATGACTAATCAATTCAGATCTCACAAGTTCTTATTCTAACTTATACTCACATGAGAATAAAAGGCACACTCCATTTTTTACCTATTTTTGTTCTCAACCTGTAAAATTAACAGTGCAAGTTGCAGACCCACTCTTTTAATTTTAATTCTCACATGTCCATATAAATCAGCAATGTAACATCTATATATTGTGATATCTGTTTTTTTTTTTATAGGTAATAAGAATATTATTAAAACAAACTAAAAAACAGACGAAAGCCAATACAAGGTGTTCATGATGGTGAACACAAGGAAAAGCAATAAACAAAACAACCAGCAAACAACAAACAAGAAAAAACTTAAAGAGCAATACTAAGAGAAGAAATAAACTCTAAGATAGTGGAGCATTCCGAGAAGCCCCAACACCTAGACCAATCAAATAAAGTCTTCTGGCAAAGAGCTTGTAATTGAACCAAGGATTTCTCGGTGTCCTCAAAAGAGCGCCGATTTCTTTCCGCCCAAACAATCCACATCAAACAGCCGGGAACCATATTCCATATGTCTAAATTAAATTTTCCCAGCCAAAAACTCCAACAATACACCAAGCTTTCCACAGAGCCTGGCATGACCCAATGTATCCCAAAGATATTAAGCATATAAACCCATAGAGAGTGAGCTACAGAACAATGGAGGAGAAGATGATCCACAGTTTCCTCATTCCGATGGCACATACAACACCTATTCACCAAAATGCGCCCCCTAAGCATAAGATTATCCAAAGTAAGGATCTGCCCATGAACCTCTGTCCACACAAAAAAAGCCACCCTCCTAGGGATCTTAGCTTTCCAAACACCCTTCCACGGAAAATTGGAAGCAACTGCACCCCTAATGATATTGTAACAGGACCGGGTGTCAAACATGCCATTCCCTTTGAGACGCCAATGAGAAGTGTCATCCCCACCACCCCTAGGGATCCGAGATTGAATGAACTCAAGGAAAGCTAAGGCAGCCCCTAATTCCCTTTCATGAATATTCCTATGAAATCTCAAATTCCAAATTCTATCGATACCACCCTCTTGGTAGCATAAAACATCATAAATGCAAGCTTCCTTGTCATTAGAACACACATACAACCGAGGATAGAGCCTATTAAGCATGTTATCTCCAACCCACTTATCATGCCAAAAAAGAATACGAGAACCATCCCCCACCACTTAGGACACATGGTTGGAGAAACTCTCCCAACCATCATGAATACCACGCCACAAACCACATCCATGGGCCCTTCTACAAATTTTAATACTCCACCCCCCTTGACCCTCACCATATTTAGAAGCAATAACCCTCCTCCAAAGATGAGTGTCTTCTCGCCCAAACCTCCATAACCATTTCCCTAACAAGGCTTTATTAAGGTGCACTAACTTCCTGATCCCCAGACCACCCAAAACTATCGATAAACACACCTTCTCCCAAGCCACCAATGGATATTTGAAGCACTCCTCTGAAGATCCCCATAAAAACTTCCTCTGAATACGCTCCAATCTATCAGCCACAGTTACAGGAATGACAAATAAGGATAGATAGTACGTAGGAAGGCTAGAAAGAGTACTCTTCACCAGGGTAAGTCTACCCCCCTTGGATAAATAAAGATGCTTCCAACCTGAGAGTTTCTTCTCCATCCTCTCCAAAATAGGATTCCACATAGATGCTGTTTTGTAAGGGGTGCCCAACGGCATACCCAAGTATTTCAAAGGCAGACTACCCACCCTACAACGAAGAATGGCAGCCAACGCATCTATATTTCCAACCTCCCCAACCAAGACAATCTCACTCTTCCCCGCATTAACTTTCAGACCAGAAAAAGCTTGGAAGCAAGTCAATGCCAACCTAATGGACATCAACTGATCTCTAGATGCATCACAAAACAAAATGGTATCATCTGCAAACAGCAAGTGTGAAATGCGTACCCCTATAAAGTTAGTAGGCCCCACACGAAAGCCACGAAGCAAGCCACAATCCTCATTTTTCTTCAGCATCCTACTTAGAACTTCCATAATAAGGAGGAAAAGAAGAGGAAACAGCGGATCACCTTGCCTCAACCCACGAGAGCTTCCAAAAAAGCCTACTGGAGATCCATTCACAATAATAGAGAAGCGAACAGTAGTTATACAAGCCTTAATCCACCCCCTCCATCTCACCCCAAAACCCATCCTATCCAACAGATAAAACAATGCATCCCAATTCACATGGTCATAGGCTTTCTCAATGTCCAATTTGCAAACCACCCCGAGCACATGGCTCTTCAATCTGCTGTCTAGGCACTCATTAGCAATAAGCACTGAATCCAAAATTTGTCTCCCACCAACAAAAGCATTTTGAGACTCAGAGATGAGACTATCTAGCACAACCCTCAATCTATTTGCCAACACCTCAGACAGCAGCTTGTACACACTCCCTACCAAACTAATAGGCCGAAAGTCCTTAACATCAATAGCATTATTTTTCTTGTGAATTAGAGTGAGAAACGAGGCATTTAAAGACCTTTCAAACACTGAATACCTGTGAAAGTGCACAAAAACAGCCATAACATCCTCCTCCACCACTCCAACATTTTTGGAAAAAAGCCATGTTGAAGCCATCTGGTCCAAGAGCTTTATCCCCCTCCATCTCCATCAAAACCTGGATCACCTCTTCTTTAGAGAATTCCCTCTCCAAGGCCAACCTTTCATCCTCTCCAATGCAATCAAAATCCAATCCATCCACAGTTGGACGCCATATATCTGTCTCTTTGTAGAGATTTTGATAGAACTGAACCACCTGAGATTTTACAGTAGGACCATCCTCATATAAGACCCCATCAACCACAATGCTTCTAATGTGATTAGTTCTTCTATGAGAGTTCGCTAGTCTATGAAAAAATCGAGTGTTGTTATCTCCCTCCTTCACATACAAAGCACGAGACTTTTGTCTCCAAAAAGTCTCTTCTAAAGCAGCTAAAGCTGCAATATCACCTTTAACCTGAGTTCGACATGACTCTTCCTCATTAGAGAGGCCCCGCATTTCTTCCTTAGCATCTAGACCCAATAATTCAGCCAGCAAACACTTCTTCCTAAATGCCAAATCTCCAAATTCCTCCTTATTCCACTTCTTAAGGTCTTCTTTCAGAGCCTTTAATTTCTGAGCTAGAACGAAACTAGGGGAGCCCAAAAATCTATACCCCTCCCACCAAAGTTTAACTCTCTCGAGAAAACCCTCAGATCTAAGCCACATATTCTCAAACTTAAAAGCACAACGACCCCTATCCACTCCACCAGCTTCCACCAAGAGCGGACAATGATTGGAAATAACACGAGGGAGCACCCTTTGAGACACATTCCCAAAATGATCCACCCAATCCATAGAAACTAGAGTCCTATCAATTCAGGACATAGCTTGCGGCTCAGCATCTCTAAACCAGGTGTAAGAAGCCCCATCTAATGGAAGATCCACTAGATAATTATTCTCAATAAAGTCCGAGAATGCGAACATGGCTGGGCTAAAAGACTCACAACCAAGCCTCTCGCAGGGGTATCTAATAATATTAAAATCACCAAATAAAAACCAAGCTGTGTTCCACCTGACCCATACCCTGGACAGCTCCTCCCACAAAGCAGCCCTATGATGATCTTGTGATATCTGTTGATTTGGTATTACCATAACATGGCAAATTGAGCACCATACAAGAAGATTAAATGAAAAACACTAACAAAACAAATCAATATTTAACCTGAAAGAAATAATCAAGAGCTATTAAAAATTTAAATATATACTCAACTACGCTTTCCCACAGAATATTTTGAGCAAAGGCATCTAGATTGGTTAAATATTCAAAAATAACCAAAAAGAAATTACAGATGGGTAAACTTTCATTTGTGTTCCAGCATCTATGTTCAAGCATAAAGCACACTAAGAGAGAGAGAGAGAGAGAGAGGAGTTTCTAACAGAAAAGTAGGGGAAAATTCCACACCTGCTCCTCCCTTTTGGATTTTGCTTCTCGTTCTGATTTCTCTTCTGCAGCCTTTAGTTCAGATATATACTCAGTAAATAAAAACTCCCTATCCTCATGCTTAACAGATTTGTATCTTGGGTCATTCCTTAGACTATCTTTCACCTACAGCAACCAGAATACACAAGTGATCCTCCAATGAAAAACTAATACAATTTTTTTTTTTACATATTTTAAAATTTTAAAAAAAAAAATCTAATAGACCAATTATCTCATGCTTGTTATTTGCAAGTGCACAGCCAGTTTCAAAAAGTTCTTTTTCTGTTATTTAAACTATTACCCTTATCCTGCATTTAGATTGAAAAATATGTCACCCCTTGTAATCACTTCGAAATGTTCTGCAGGTCATTCTAAGATCTTCAAGATATAAAACAGCAAGTAATTCTAAGATCTTCAAATTGGCATGCTGAATGTCCACTGGTGTGGAGTTCCTTAGCACACAATTAGCATACATGCCCATCAACCAAAACTATCATATTAAGGAAAGATGAACTAAAAATATATAGTAAACATCCATACGTAAATAAAGCCTTTGACAAAATACAGCAAATTAGGGAAGTGTCTCATCTTCCCCACTTCTAAAGGCCTTCAATACCCTTGAGCTTATTATTTGTGTTAATAACTCTAAGAGGGTTTTTGTTCAATACACATCTCAAGCACTTTTTATTAGTTGGCACACATGCCTTGGTGAGTCCTGAACCCACAATCTCATCCTTCACCTTGCTCTACAAGGGGAGGAGGTGCCATTTTTCAATGAGCTATACCTCAATGGCACCTCCTTCCTTTGTAAGAATAGGACGGAGGTTGACGTTATGTTCAAAACGTGTATAACTTCCTATCAAAAAAATGGGTGTATTTGAGCTAGAGTTCGCTGGTGATTACACATCCCAATCATTCCCTCCCCATATGCAAACATGTAAGACTAGTTTTTTGCAACTTAGTAATTTCATCAATTCAAGCTCTGTAATCAAGGGTAGATTTGTAATTTCAATAACTCCTAAAAATTGAGGGTAGTTTGGTGATTGAGTTCGGTCTAGAATTTTCCAATTCTAACAGCATCAGGTTACTTTACTCCTTTAAGTCTAAGTCAGTCTTTATTACCTTATTGGTTTTCAACTTACTAGTCAAATTCGAAGTCCTAATTGAGTGGTTGAGTATTTAAGCACATATTAATTGCAATTGCAGTTTTGTAAAATATAAATCTTAAATAGACTTTGGCTAGGAAAACAGAAGCTAAGGAAAAATAAAGAAACTCGGAATTTTGAATAATGGTGCGATGCAATGGTGGTAAGTGGTGTTTCTGTCCATTGAATTGGAACAGACACGATACTGATGCAAGATGAAACCAAAACAATGCAACAAGAAAATTACAGAACAGAAAAATAAAGGATAGGTAACCTAGGAGTCAGCACCAAGCAAGAGAGAACCTCTATGAATCAGCACCTTGGGTTGGTTAGAGTTAGCACCAGGCCATCAGTAGAGTTCCAGAAGAAATTTTATTAATAAAAAATTTTGTGCTTAAAAGACATAATAGGACTAAACCCTAATTCTAATTCTAACTAACTAGGAAATCCTTATTGAATTCCAAATATACCCTTAACTTTAAGAAATTTAAAAAAAATACTAATAAACCCAATTAACTGCTAATACCTAAAATAAAATTCTAATTGCCCAATATAGATTAAATTGACTGCAATGACTGAGGTGCAGAGTCCCACTTTTGGTGGTTGTGGCACTTTTGAAGTAGTAGACTGTCAATAAGATAACTGATTCTGAGTTGGCGACGGTTGCTCAAGGGCTAGTTCACACGATTTTTCTTTGTCAGGTCAAATTTTGGTATCATTAATAAAAGTGAACTCCCAAATACTAAACCAAAATTTAAAATTATTTATAAAAATAAAAAGAATAAATTCCATCTGGAGTGGGATTGGTGAGGATTGAGGAACATTAACAAAAACCTACAGTGAAATTTTTTATGGAGTGGGATTGGTGAGGAGCATAAATTACATCTGGTTAAATGGGCTCAGATTTGTGAACCGGTTTGTAATGGAGGATTAAGTATAAAAGAATCTCAGAAGATATAATCAAGCTTCGTTAGGAAAGAGCTTGTGGAGATACAGGAAAGAGAGGGAATTTCTTTTTTCTTTTTTTTGTGGGGGGGGGGGGGGGGGGGGGGGGGAGGATGGTGCACTAACAGTGTGTCGGGTGGGTTCCTATAGTGAGTCTTTGGAAATCTATAAGATCCATTGTCTACTTTTTCCCAATTTCCTCAATTTGATGTGGGTGATGGTACTATAGTGAAATTTTGGGAGGATGTATGGAATAGTTATTGCCCACTCAAGGAGGCTTTCCCGGATTGTTAAAGACTCCTCAATAGCTGAGTTCTTTCATCTTTCTAATGGGGTGCCCCATTTGGAATGTTCGATTCTCTAGACTAGTTCAAGAATGGGAGTTGGAGCCACTAGTTTCATTAATGGATCTTATATATTCCAAGGCTATTAGGGGTGAAGGGAAGACTTTGCTGGAAACCTGCCAAGAGTCGGGGGACTTTGACGTGCGTGGGTATTACTATTCCCTATCCCAAAGACTGACAGCATGTCATATCCTTTGAAGTCGGTGTGGCATTAGAAGGTTCCCTCTAGGGTTGCCTTCTGTTCTTGGACTGCTGCACTAGGGAAGATCTTATCTACTGACAGTCTCCGGATGAGACATGTTGTTGTTATTGGTGCTGCATGTGCAAAAAATGTGGGGAGTCTGTGGATCATCTTCTTCTTCATTGCCCTATAGCTTTTGAGCTGTGGAAAATGGCGTTTTGTTTATTTGGTCTCCAATGGGTTATGCCGAAAAGAGCTATTGAGATATCCGCAGCCTGGAAGGATTCTTTCAGCAAGCATAGAAACATAGCTTTCTGGAAGGCTGTGCCACATTGCATTATGCGGTGTCTTTGGCAAGAAGAGAATTCTAGAAGTTTTGAGGGATGTGAATGGAATACCCTTGATCTAAAAGCCTTTTTTCCTTCGTACTTTGTTCGATTGAGCATTGGCTTTTTTTTCTCCTCCTTGTTTTACCCTTCTAGATTTGTTTGAGCATTGTAATTTGAATTGATTGTACTTCTCTCTAAGTACACTCCCGGTGTACTTGGTTTGTTTTCTTGTTAACAAATTTTTGATTAATTATGAAAAATTAAATTAAAAATAATAATAATAATAATAATAAATCAAATGACAAAACAAACTCTATACTGCCTTCTTGATCTAATTTAATGTGAAGTATGTTATCAATACTATATATGTAATTGAAAAAATAAGAAAAACAAAATGTATGCTTATGCATTCTCTGTATTATGGACTATTCATGCACCAACTCACAATTGTATGCCATATGCTAAGCAACCATTTCTACTAACTTTAGCATTGTCAAAAAATGGGTCCTTTTGCCAATACAAATCTTCTTCCAAGGATAAAAAGAATTAAAAGACCACTAATTTATTAAAGGATACCTTCACCCAAAACAATCCCTCCAAAAAGCATGTCAAATTTTGGGGAAAAGAATGCTCCAGCCATTAAAAAGTCTAATTTCTTAGTAAATTACCACTTGTCCCCAAACCTTAAGCTAATAGAAAATGATAAATTTAACTAATTTCCTTATACTAGTCTAAGAATCCCTTTATCATATGGACCCAAGACTCTCTCACTCAATGAAAACACAAGAACTTTGGACTTAATAGGGAAGGAATAAAGATGAGACAAGATTCGAAGACAGGAGCACGTGCTTGATAAAGTATCACACAAGCTTAAAGCTGATGGGAAAGGATAAATTTAAAAATTAATAGTATTATGTTCTAAAACCCTCAAACTATACATACACCTGAACATAGTTCAATACCATTCTATTGAGCAAATAAAATAAATAAATAAATTTATATCCAGTAAATAAACTGAAACCAAAATATGAAGTAGAACGGCACCTACCTTGGACCAACGGGAATTAAGAGTTATATCTCCTTTTTCTCTAAGCATGGACTTGAAACTGGAGGTAGAAGCTGCACGCAGTGCTTGAGCTTTTGCTTCAGCAGCCCTCTTTAAAGGAAGGACCCTGCAGGTGAAGCAGACACCTTATCTAACCAATAATAGTAACATCTTATCAGATAAAAGGCAATTACCATGTTAATCCAAAAAGGTTATAGGGCTAAAGGACACTACCAAGGCGAATCTGAGAATCTGATCACTAGCCTACTACTTGCTGACTCATGTTGCTTTCAAGGGTAATAAGAACTTTCTGTCTAGGAAAATTTCAATATAAATTCGAATAAGGATCCAAGGGAAAAAAAAAAAGTACTCAAATGTAACAGCATGGCTGAGTCTATTGCACCATATGCTAAACAGAGACACTGGCGTGGTACACAGACCTGAATGACGTGCTCATGTGTGGCACTTCTCATATACCAGAAAACATCATTGATTGCGACAGCTATTTTTTTGAAAAGAAGTCCCCTGAGATCATCATCCCACTGAATGACATGCTCATTGGTTGTTGATACTTAAAAGTTAAAACTCAAGTTTTAAATTGAAAAAGATGGCCATATTAGAGGGAAATTCAAGAAAAGTTAAAGTTAAAAAATAAATTACTGAGAGCATTTCAGTCAATTAGTATTTGATGATGGACGAGGATAATTGCGAAATTTTTTAGAGTTGCTTACTAATGAACAAGTGACCATAGGACCCAACATCAGAATCTTACCCCTGAACAATCCATGTTTGCCAAGACTTTTTTTTTTTTTATAATAAGTAATAAGATATATTGATATCAAAAGGGAAACACCTTAGAACACAGGGAGTAAACAAGGAGACAACAAATCAAAAACAAAAATTGCAAGAATCTAGGAAAACAAAAAAAGAAGGGAAAGATTTGTTTTGCAAAGCAAACAACCAATCCAACAAAGTTCTAAAAAAGAAAAGCTTGAGGTCCGGAATAGATCGCTCAATATCTTCAAAACGACAACTATTTCTCTCCCTCCAAAGACACCACATTAAGCCATGAGGAACGATGGACCATATATAACCATTTCAATGACGACCAAAGCTGCCTTGCCAACACCCTAACAGCCCCAAAACAGTATGAGGCATAACCCAAGATACTCCAAATAAACCCAAAACCATAGACCAAAGATCCATAGCAACGGGACAATGAAGGAAGAGATGGTCAACCGATTCACCATTACTCTTGCACATGTAGCACCAATCCAAAATCCACACCTTCCTTTTTCGCAAATTATCAATCATCAAGCATTTCCCTAAGGCAGCAGACCATACAAAGAAAGCTACTCTAGAGGGAATCTTTTGCTTCCAAATACTTCCCCAAGAGAAACCGAAGATAATAGGACCAGCTAGAATTCTATAATAATCTTTCACCAAGAACCCCAGCTTTGCTAGGAATCCAAAACATCTTGTCCTCACCAAACCCCCTTATAAAAGAACCATAAATGGTTTCCATGAAGCTTGACAAAGCCTCTAATTCTTGAACATGCACACCCATTAAGAAACTCACATCCCAAAAAAGGACACCATTGGGAGATTTCATGAGCTCAGCCACACTAGCCTCCTTATTCCTGCAAAATCTGAAAAGGTCAGGGTAGCTAACTGCAAGAGGTGTCTCTCCACACCAACGGTCTTGCCAAAACTTCACCCTAGACCCATCACCAATAGCATACAGAATATGGCGAGAGAAAGAATGCCAACCCTGACTGATACTCTTCCATAAACCAACTCCGAAAGGACCCTTAACAGATCTGGTACACCATCCACCCCATAGACATCCATATTTCAACTCTATCACTTGTCTCCAAAGGGCATCCTTCTCTAACCCAAATCTCCATAACCACTTCCCAAGAAGAGCTATATTGAAAAGCCTAATCTTCCTTATCCCTAATCCACCCGAAGAAATAGGTGCACATACAGTAGCCCATTTAACCAAATGCATTTTAGGTTCATCACCCAAACCGCCCCATAAGAAATTTCGCTGAAGCTTCTCAATTCGGTTAGCCACACTAGCAGGTATAGGAAAAAGAGAAAGGAAGTAAGTGGGTAAATTAGAAAGGGTGCTTTTGATTAGAATGACTCTACCTCCCTTTGATAGATACAAGCGTTTCCAACCCGCCAATTTCATTTCCATTTTCTCCAAAATCGGATTCCATATAGTCTTATCCTTGAATTTAGCACCCAAAGGAAGACCCAGATATTTCATTGGCAGAGAGCCCAGCTTGCAGCTAAGGACATTTAGCAAAAAATCAATATTAAGCACTATTCCAACTGGAACCAATTCGGACTTGACCAGATTAATCTGTAGCCCCAACATCGCCTCAAACCAAATAAGAATCATACGGAGAATCAAAATCTGATCTAGATCAGCATCACAAAAAATAAGAGTGTCATCCACAAAAAGGAGATGAGACACTACCAAGGATCTACCCTCCGAGTTACCCACACAGAATCCTGACAAGCGGCCTTCAAGAACTGCTTTATCCAACATTCTTCCCAAAGCTTCCATCACCAACACAAACAACAAATGAGACAACGGGTCACCTTGTCTCAAACCTCTAGAGCTACCAAAAAACACACAAGGAGAGCCATTAATCAAGATAGAGAGCGGACAGTAGAAAGGCAAAAGAAAATCCATTGTCTCCACTTGGCTGAGAACCTACTTCTTTCTAGCATATGCAAGAGAAAATTCTAATTTACATGGTCAAAAGCCTTCTCAACGTCTAGTTTACAAATCAACCCTGACACCCCAGACTTCAATCTACTATCAAGACATTCATTAGCAATAAGAACAGGGTCAAGGATCTGTCTATCCCTCACAAAAGCATTCTGAGATGCTGAGAATATATCCCCCATAACCACGCTTAGCCAAGACTTTAGCAATAATTTTATAGACCCCCCCAACAAGACTAATGGGCCGGAAATCCCTAATCTCACTTGTTGCATGTTTCTTAGGGATGAGAGTGATAAAAGTAGCATTTAAGCTTTTCTCAAACTGACCATTAGCAAAAAAGTGGTGAAATACAGCCAAAAGATCAGGCTTGACAATCCCCCAACAAGATTCGAAAAAAGTCATAGGGAAGCCATCTGGACCGGGAGATTTATCACCATTAAAACTCTGAACAACATCAAAGATTTCGGCCTCTTCAAAAGGTCTCTCTAACCAGTCGAATATCATAGGAAAAACTAACACATCTGGAAAAGGCCGAACAGCCAGGGGCTCAGAATACAAATTCATGAAGAAATGGGTAATGCAATCAGTAATCATACCCTGGTTAGAAGACAAGGTACCATTAACCATTAGGCTTTCAATACCATTATTTTTTCTGTTAGAATTAGCCATTCTATGAAAGAATTTGGTATTGGCGTCCCCTTCCTTCAAATGCAACACTCTAGACTTTTGTCTCCAACTAATCTCTTCTAAAAGAGTCAACTTTTCAATATCTGTACGAAGATTAACTTGAACTAACTTCTCCTCAGCTGCTAATCTATGGGTCTCCTCTTTAGCATCTAAAACATTCAACTTGCTCCAAAGCTCCTGCTTCTTAAACGTTACATTGCCAAACTCCGTCTCATTCCACTTTTTTAAATCCAACTTCAAAGCAGCCAACTTCTTAGCAAGAATAAAACTAGGGGTTCCTTGTAACAAATAGGAAGCCCACCACATCTTCACTTTATCAACAAAATTGTCCACCCTCAACCACATATTTTCAAAATGGAAAGGAATTCTACCTCTACGCTGACTTCCTCCCTCCAACAAAATAGGAAAATGGTCAGAAAGAACTCTAGACATCCTTTTTTGTGTAAACTGAGTGAAGTGGTCTGCCAAAAGCGGGGAGAAAAGAAACCGATCAAGACGAGAAGCTGAAGAAGAATTGGACCAGGTGTAAAGGCCCCTTGCCATGGGAATATCCATCAACCCATGAAGAGAGATAAAATCAGAGAAACCAAACATAGCCCGTGAAAAGCTAGCAGCCCCCAGCCGCTCAGAAGGGAAACAGATGATATTAAAGTCGCCTCCTAAGCACCAAGGCAAATCCCACCAACTGATCAGCCCGGTTAGTTCCTCCCACATCAACCTACGCCTTTTGTTTAAATTTGGTCCATAAACACCAGTAAAAGCCCACTCAAAATTGTCACCAACATTTTTAAACTTGCATGAAACCGAAAAATGCCCCACCGCTTCCTCCACCTTTTCCACAACCCAGCTGTCCCACATCAATAAAATACCTCCAGAAGCACCATCAGAACCCAGGTACAGCCAATCTATGTATGGGCAACTCCAAATACTCCGGACAATACCTCTAGTAATCCATTCTAGTTTGGTCTCTTGCAAACACACAATATCAGCCTTCCAGGAACGCAACAAATTACGAACCTGAAGCCGCTTATCAACTTCATTCAGCCCTCTGACATTCTAGGAAAGTAACTTCAAATTCATTGAGCCACAGAGAGAACCCGAGCCCTATTAGAACCACTATGCCTAGCAGAGGTAGAGCCATAATTAATAGAACTGAACAACCCCTTCAGCTCTCTTAAACCTTTCACCCCCGGGCTTTTAAAGCTACGAGTTATCTTGTTCACCTCAGCCCTCCGCTTTAATTCAACTTCAACCGCCAATAAAAATTCTGTTGCTTGATCTTCCAAACCCTCTAGGGACGTGCCAAGGACACTATCAAAATTATTAAATCTCCTTTGAAACCACTCAGAGTAAGGTACTTGCCTCTCTGAATAATCCACACCCACAAACCTCTCCTCAGCCACAACAGACAGATCTGCCAATGCTGAAGGGAGAGAAGAAGCAAGTGGTTCAACAGTTAGAGGCTGATAAGCATCCTCCGAGTAGGAATCAGAAACCCAATCCTCCACCAGCACTTCATCCTCTTCGAAAAGAGCCGATGACACATTGACAGCTTCAGAAGACTCCCACGGAACTAAGGCCAGCTGTTTTTGCTCCTCCAACACCTCGGTAGCTACACACCGTGGCCGAGATAATTGAATCGGAACCGCAACCCTCCTTCCGTCACGTAGTTCAAGTACCCACTGCTCCGAATTCCCCCATTTCTTGACTATATCGCCGGAATGCTCCTGAAGAATCAGTCGGAGGTCTCGCTCTAAGCCCTCTTCACTATCCATGTCTGTGGTGCAAGCCGACACATTCTTGGGCTCATCGGCCACATCGGAACCGAGAAGCTCAGCCACAACTACATCGGTCGCATGATTCAAGTCAGACAGCGCCAATAACTCATACCTGGCGTCATTGACCTTATCGGAGACGTGAAACTAAGCAGCAGCGTCCATCGATGACAACGACGGTGTTATCGGCACAACACCCACCCCATCGGAAATCATAACACCAGCCTCTGGGGACGTTGAGACCGATGGAAGCGACGAAGACTTTCCTAAAGGTTGAGACACACGAGTCGGCAAAGACAAGGAGTTAGTCTCTTTTGTTTTGGGCCGTCAGACCAAATTGGGTTTGGGCTGAGAGATATTGAGAAGAGATGGGTAGTGTTGAAAACAAATCCAAGGACTGGCAAAAATGTTGGTTCCCTTTGCTCAAAACAGTCTACGATGACTAGAACTCCATGATGGTGTCCACACTACATCAACACACCAGATAGAGCAAAAGATTTTTTTTTTTTTTTTTTTTTTGGGAGGGGGAGTTGAATGGGAAAAAAAGGTTTTAGGACATGGTCATATTTATAAATAAAAAAGGAAACCCAGCCCAACTTTGATAATTGTGATCAATAGGCCATAAGCAACATCCAGATTTTTCCTTACGTGTTATATTTTAGGTTCCCCAATTAAATTCACACGAATGGTTGAATCAATCAATGCAACACAAACAATGTTGTCTTTTCCAATGACAGTTAAATTCAATGCAGTTGTGTGTTTGACTTTAACTGGGGAAACCTAAGGTAAACACCTAAGGAACTGTACCTAAATTTATCCCTAAAAAATAAATATCATAAAATAAAAAAAGGAATCAAACCAAAGAAGATGAAACAAAGTATTTAACTAAAATATCTGCAACTGCTAAGGGCAAAGGGAAGAAAAAATGTACTAGAAGAGAAAGGGAAAAAGAGAGGGTGGGGGGCGTAAAGCTTTTCTTGTAGTACATCATAATTTTTGGTGCATCCATTCCACATGAATAGAAATAACACACCTAAATTAGGAGTCATGTCTAATCATGCACATCATGACCTTACCTAGTTAGACCATAATTATGACCAACACAGCAAACTAACTGAAATGGCTGAACTGCTCCATGTAAGAGTTTGAATGAAAGGAAGTTAGCATAATGAGATCACACCCGCCTTCTCTCTTCTATGGCATTAATTTTTCATTTTTTATTTATTTTTTTTAGAAATGAGGGAATCCGAACCTCTTCAAGTATCAAACTATTCTCTCAGGTGTGTGCAATACCCCCATCCCACACACACCAAGTAATTATAGAAAGGAATCCATTGGAGGTGGCCCCAAGATGCTAGCTAAAGGTCTCAAACCCAGGATCTCATGAGGCCTTAGGAACCACTAAGCCAAGCCCTTGGGGTTTTCTTCTATGGCATTAAATATTTCAAGTTGGTTAAAAAAGATTAGAGTTCAGCAAGTTTAGAAAATTAATGGTCCAAGATAAAATGCTTATGGACCCCAACAACAAAACATATGTGGGTGACAACCACCTGAGGACATATTTCTTTCTCGCTTAGGCATCCCGTAAGGGAACCAGCAATTACCATCTACCAATGTCATAAAATAGGTTGTTTATGTTATAACAAAATAAGGCAGCACCTTAATGGCACTGATTAACACCAACTAGATGACCAGTGTGGGATCCATTGATGTGAATGCTGATTAATCACAGAAATGCATGCATGTACACTAGGAAAACTTGAGCCATATTCAACTGCCAAGTGATACCTCTCATTCAATAGATGCTCTCGATCCTTGCGGTCCAAGGCCTCAAACCGTGGATCATTGCCCCATTTCTTTCTGAAAGTTTGATAATCAGTACTGTGATCAATATCCTGGAAAATGAAAAGGTGGACAGTAAGAAATCAGCACTCTCCACAGCACAGAATCTAGCAGATTTTGCTAAAGGAACATTTATTTTGGTGTTTTTTTTTTTTTTGGTTGGGTTGGGGGTGGGGGTTTAAGGGGGTCGATGAGACCTCTGATACTTCATCCAGTAATTGTTTAAACCCTTCTATTGCAGCCTTCTGAGCTGCTCGTTTTTCCTTGCGTTCCTCCTCAGCACGTGTTTTCACATAGTGTTCAAACAATGACCTCCTGGCAGAATAACTTGGAATTGCCTGCAACGAGACAGACATTTCACAATAAAGAAAAGTAAAAAAGAACTCCTAAATTAATGCTTGGGTATTACAATTAGTTCTGATACGCCAGTTATATGACTTCCATTGTTGTTTCCATGGCCCTCCATCACCAATGTGCTAGCCCAAGCTTGGGGCTGACAGCTTCAGTTTCAGCTTATTCCTTGCTCTAAGGAGAGGTGGAAGAGCCTTGACCAAGCCAAGCCATGTCCATGTGAGATTTTGAAACACAAACATACTCTTTCTAGATTTTATTTTCCACATTCTGTTAAACCACGCTCAATTACTTAAAGGGTAAGCTTAAATTAAATGTTTAAGGTCTAAAGTTCAAATCTCAAAGTGCCATATCTTAAGTTGAAATATATATAAGGAAAAAATCCTATTAACAATAAACTGGACTGGGCTATGCCAGGCAAGCCATTAATTGTACAAAAGCCCAGCCTGAAATATGGATGTGCCAGAAGAAAGAGGCCAACCAGCCCCTATGGTCCAAGTCCAAAGACTCAGACACGTATAGCAAGTCAGCACTTCACAATATTTGCAGAGTTACCATTTCCTACAGCTATAGTATGTAAGAAATGAAATTTTTACTCAAGTCCACAAAACAGTCTTGAGACAAAGTTCATGTAAAACTTTGTTTTATATAACAGATTATTCAATAATCATAAAATCTTCAAAATATAATTTGTAATCAATAGACTCAACAAACCTTGAAACGTGGATCAAACACAATTTTTGGCAGTTCCTTCTCCCATTTCGAGAATGGTGCCACTCCTCGTTCCTTAAGCATCTCCTATGAAATTCATGGGGAAAAAAAAACCAAAAAGAAACGCCAGACATTAGCATTTCTCAACAGGCACATTTAAAGTTGCTTCAAGTACATATCAACAACAACAACAAACAAGGCCATTCATAAAACTGGGTGTGTGCAAGTTGAAAAATCAAAGAACACCAAAACGCATTAGATATGCAAAAGATCATTTAAACCAGGGTAAAAAATGGATTAACAAACAAAAAAATGAATTTGATCTTATTTTTGGTTTTTTTGCCTTTTTTTTTTGGGGTGGGGGGAGGGTGTTCAAAGGTGTTATATTAAAGCTAATATGAAACATATAAAAATTCAAAGCTGTTAATAAGTTCAGAAATGTTCTGTTTGAGAGTTCCTTAACTCTAATAAAATTTCTATAACTTATCCCAAAAAAAAAGTTGAGAAATTTTTAACTAAAATAGCAAAATTTTATAAGTAATGAGTATTCGACCACTTTAAGGAGTATTTCATTATTAATTGAAATGCTGATGTAACCCAAGGATAAAGAAGGGTGTAAGGGGCTACTTTATAGATGATTCTTATCAGATCTATTTAAATCATTGGATTTACATTAAACATAACAGAAAATAAGATTTGATTATAATAGAAGTTTTGAAATATTTCCCTAGCAAAAAAATTTCAACAAGAAATATTTTTATGGAAAACAATTTGTTCTCTATTGTTTGGTTGAGATCCTGAAAACATTTTCCAGTGTTTGGTTGCACAAAAATTTCTATGCTACTCTAAACATAATTTCCACACTTTAGCTGCACCAGAAATGTGTGCTAAAACCAACAAAAACTCACAAAAGGTTGAGACAATAGTGTTTGTGCCAGCAGCAATGGTTGTAGGAATAGGTTTCCCCCTTGTGGGGGGTGGGGTGGTGAGGAGGGGGAGTGGTTGTGGTGTTGCAGATGAGGAGAGGAGAGTGATAGTAGTAATATGGAGCAGGGGGCCAGAGGGGAGAGGAAGGGAGATGTACGAGGTAGTGGGGTGCAGAGGTGAGAATGAGTGATAGAGGCACAAGGGAGAGGGCACAAAAACCCACTCCATTTGCTGTAATTTTCAACAGCACCAAACATGGAATACATGAATAATTCAAAAAAAAAACTATTGAAGAGAAACAAGACAGTGCTCCCACATTTACACAGGAACTGGAAGTGTACTTAGGTTGCTACAAGCATCATCTAAATTTACACATATTATCCAGAAAATTTTTCTCATGGAAAACATGTGAAAATTTTTCTGGATAATATCTTACATTGATACAAAAGGAGCCTAAAAGTATTGGATTTTAGTCATTACTTGATACAAGTACCCTTGTCAAGATATATTGTTTGTTAGGTAGATAGGCTTTTAAAGGAAAATGGATGTTCCATTAAAATAAAAATAACACCTTTATATAAATATATATATATATATATATATTTTGTTAGATCAACATATTCTCACCCCCCCCCCCCCCCAAAAACCCAAAAAAAAAACGTAAAAAGAAATTATACCAAGACAAAATCCAAAAATGGGAGGCAAACAAATAACATGGGATTAATTTTCCTACTTTAAGAATTTTCAACAAAAAAGAAGAAAGAAAGACCTTGAACTGGATAACACACTCCTCCTTTGTTGGTCCACTATCTGCATCCTCTGAATCTGAGGACGATTCAGTCATATTACCATCCCCATTAGCATCTTTTACCTTTTCTCTGCTGTTTTCACTTTGCAAACCTCTAGTCGTGGTATCAACTGCTCTTGAGCCATTTAACTCTGATGCTGCAGTTCCTGATGGTGTGGGACCAGGAGAGGAGGTGACAGGAGTTCCAGAGTCCTGCAACTTTTTTTTAATCAAATCCAGTGCAGATGATGATCCTAGCACAACTGAGGCTTTAAGAGCCAAAGCATCACGACCACCAGTGTTAATGGCAGGAGCATTCAAACTAATTGGAGCAGATTCCTTTTCAGTTGATAAATTAGTTTGTGTTGACAATATTGAATGTTCTTTTAATGTGTCTCTGTCCTGCTTCTTTTTCAATTCTGTAACTTCATTTGGGATCTGCCAGCTGCTTATCTGATAAAGAAAGAAATAACAATAAATACATGGAATAAGTTTAAGTAACATCTAATAAGATTTAAATATTTGATTTCATTACTTTTACTTCTAAAATTTGAAATGAGACCAACTTAAATATGGGCTTGTAGTTTATTTGTAAACATGACTAGCAACTTGATACAACAAAAGAGATTGACAAACTTCATGAGACATCATTAACATAAATATACAGATTTCCAATACAATTCCAGAAGTTATGCTAGAAACATGAGTACACATTCGAGACTCAATTAAAAAGGAGGCCATGCAAATGAAACACGTAATTAATGCAGCACTAGGCTGCATCAAGAAAAACCATGAAAGCATGTGATGAGAGGCTTCTAACATTCTTAAGTAAGGTAATAAGGACTAACTTTTTTTTTTTTTTTTTTTTTTGAGAAGATAATAAGGACTAACTAGAATGCATATGAAATGGAATACAGGTCTACCAACGGACTTATTCTGGTCAAGGAAAATGGGATCACCCATCCCATTCAAAAGAATCATGATGCACCCACCTTAGCATCATATTATCGTATTGGCCTCTAAATCATATAAAGAGACGACTTTCATCTCTATGAATTTAGTTGACCAAAGAATAAAACCTTTTGCGCTACATGCACAAGTGCAGAAAGGATCAATCAGGAAAAGGAATCTCTCCATTTCAAGGGTTGTATCCATTTCGTCCATTTCATGGTTCAGATTTTATTTTACAAATCTAGAGGTGAATAGACTACTACATCATTTAAAATTTTGAATGACGTGGTAGTCTGTACATTGTTAGATGCAGAAAATAAAATCTAAACCATGAAATGGACAGGAATTGAAATGGAGAGGATCTTGTTCCAATTAATCAGATAAAAAAACACAAGAACAAGCACCCAAACTATTCTTTTAGACTATGGTATTCCACAATATCAATAAATTTAAATTTCAACAAACAATCTGTACCTTGGTTTTGTTGTTGTGGTAATATTTTTTTCCATCACTTGTCGTGACCATTACCCAATCAGTACCAAGCATATTAACCCTGAAGACAAAAAAAAAACACCACACAACTTTAGAAGGAAAATTTTTTATGTACTTTTGGACAGCAAAGATCACCTGCAGCAACTCTAATAGTTAAAGAAAATAGATCTGGTAAAAAAAATAACTAAAGAGAGCTTAACAATAATATGGCACTAAATATATCACAGCACTTCCCAGAATTTACAGAAAGCCAGAGGACCAAATTTACAGAGATCAATCTATAATTCAAATCAGGTATTTAGGCTCTTAAATGGAAAAGAAGATTGTCAAAAATAATAATAATAAATGGGTCCATACAGTCAAAGAACACAGAAGGAATGACTTGCCTATAGTATCCATGAGATAGAGTATCAATATGCCCAAATCCGAATTTAAATACTTTCTTCTAAAATTTTGGACAAACAAATATCAAGCATAAAAGAGAAGCATTTATTTACTAAGTGCTTCTTGCCTAGTAGGTCTCTGCAGGTGGAATCTAAAAATCAATAAAGCAGCCATAAAGGGCAGACCTTCAATGGTCAAGCCGTAAAGGGCTAACCTTAATTCCTTTAGCACCCACAACAGCTCCAATTACTTTTAACACTCAAACTTCTTTCAACTGACGCTTTACTTGATTAGACATTTGTATCTTATATACCAGAACATCACTTAAGCTCATATTTCTTTTCTTGTCGATGCCCCTGACACCTTCAATTTTTATTAGAAGGGGAGAGAAGGAAATTTAAGAAAACCTCAACAAAAGAATGAAGGTAAAATCAGACATTGTTAAAAGAAATTTGACTTTTTGCAGAATTAACCAATAATAACAAAACATCATCCGCATGACCAACTCAAAGGACAGGAGTGAAAGCTATATTCAAGAAAGAGATTCTCACAACAAATCTAACGGGGTTCTGTACATGTTCAGTACCATACAACCAAAATCCAAATAAAAAGAAAATTTCAAGGTTGGCTGGAGTAACATACAGCAGGTACAAGTAAAGAGAGAGAGAACAAGAACCTACCATAGGGTGATTAGGCATCAGTTCTAAGATTCTTTGGATCACTCCCAAGAAAAGATGCATCAGACATCAAGCAATAGTAATTTTCAGATAATTTATCCTATAGCTTCAAATATACGTCAATCCTGTATAAATAACAGAGACCAAGTAAACTTGGAAGCAAGCAAACTTGCTAGGAAAGCCAACAAGAAATTTAAACCAGTCAAGACCTACTGTAAGTGACTAGGCAATATTTTGACCAACCAAACAATCTTTTTTTTTTTTGGATAAGTAATGTAATTTTTATTGCCATCAAAAAATAGTCTCACCGAAGTATAAAGGGAGTATACAACTGGGGACCATACGATTAATCACACAAATTACATGAATTTATCAAAACACTAACAGACCATAATGACTGACTATGCAAAACTGAGATCCTACTTATCAAAAAAAAATTGCAAAACTGACATCCATTCCAACAAACTCTTAACTAAACACAACTCGTGAAGCAAATCTATATAAGACTTCCCTTAAACAACAAAATTACAATAATTTCCATATGGCTATGAACCTAAAGAAAGACAAACAATCTTATTTTAAAATTAAAAAAATGGGACTGTTCATGAATATAAATTCCATATAAGTCAGGCCTTTTAATCTGACATGTTTTATACTACTTACTCTTTAGAATTGCTCAAATGATGACCTTTATTTCTGCAAAAGAAAAAAAAAATCCCAACTGGCTGGTCTAGTCCTTCCTCACTTATTATCAACATAGACACGGCATACTGATTAACTGATTCAATTCAGTCATTTGATGAAGCCAACAAAGTTTGTTTCAGAAAGAAGGCCCAAACACATTATTAATCGTTGGCAACCTGAACATGGAACAATATGGACAAAATCTAGACAAGCCAGGCAGTTAATCAACATTAGCCATCAACCAAGCCAATGAGCTCTAATTCAAATGGCACTCGCTTCTCCCATACGAGTAGATTGAAGGCGAAGTTGTGGGTTTAAAACCCCATTGGGGGCTTGTCAAGCTTATCAACCTAAAAACATTGATCATTAAATAGAGAAGTTCTCTGGCTTTAACAACATCAGTTTGTACTTCTATTTTTACTTTTAGCATGTCATATAATCATCCAGCCAATTGGATGGTAAAACCATTACTCCTGTGACCAGACGTTGTCAAGGATCAATGGCCCAGAGGTATAAAATATCACAAAGTAATCCTTTAATAGTTCAATTTTGTTTTCAATGGGGAATTTAGTGAAGTGGGAAGTTGTGAGGAACAACCAAAAACTGAAGTGCCAGTCATGAAGACCTCCAGAGAAATTGTGGGCTTCACACAGCAATTAAGGCCACTAAACAAAAGTATTCAGGGCATACCACAGAGCCACTCATAATGACCATGCATATCCTACCTATAGCAATGTTTCTCTAATCTCTTCTTCCTCTTTTTTTATTGATTTTTTTGTTGGGGAGGGAAATGGGGGGTGCAAAAATTTTCCTAAATCATTCTGCTATGCCCATCTCTAATTCACTACTCTTGGCGACTACTGAGTAGAGACAAATCGACAGCAATAAATAATCCACGATAGTATCTGCTATAGCATATTAACAAGCATATGGATACTAAAACCAGCAAATTGAAATACAAAATGCACATAGAAAAAAGAACCAGATAACAGGAATAGTGACTGACAACTCAGGAATCTTCTGTTTTCTACGCACACAAGATTGATCAAAATATATAAACTTCTTGCGAAAGAATGAACTTACGTTGAAGCTGGAGTTGGTTGCACATGAACTTTACCAAGCTGCACCAATAAACCACACACCAACCCAAATCCCCAAAAAAAAAAATCAGATGCACTGAGGCTAATATAAAATTCACATAATTGCCAAATAAAATTATTGCCAGTTCTAAGGATCCTCATTACAGATATTAGGAAGCCATGCAGTAAAATAAAAGCGGAAACCTAAAGAAATTAACTATATGGTGGAAATAGTATTCATCAAATAAAACCTATTCAGAATAACCCTCCAGGCAAGTGTCTAGTTGGTTTAGCCTTTTTTTGGGGATTTTTTTGCTTATGTACAGGTTTTCAAAGCCTCACTTTTTCTAGTTTCAGTTGTACTTTTTCCCAGCTTATATTTTAAGCAAAATAAACAGGTTTTAAAAAAATTATTAAATTCACCATTTCACAACAGCTTAAACTTTTGCGACAAGTGGTAATTTATCATAGTATCAAAAGCAAGTAGTCCTAAGTTCGAACCATGTCTCTCCTGTACCTCCAATTTTAAAAATTAATAATTAAAAATTAAAAATTAAAAATATATATATCAAGTTAAAAACCCCACGAGTTGGGACCCACTTATTAAGGGGAAGTCAAGCTTCATACATGAGAGAGAGTATTAGAATAATGGTTAAATGATTCAATTTACCATTTCTAATAATTTAAACTTTTAGGACAAATGGTAATTTATAAAAACTAGTCTTTTTTTTTTTTTTTTTTTTTTTTTTTTTTTACAAGTATTAAGTTTCATTAGAAAATTATGAATTTCCAGTAAACATGATGTATACTAGATGCATATTGCCTCTAAGCTTTAAAAGTACAATGATCATCAAAACCAATGAAATCTATACAAACTGAACCATTAGAGAATTCCTAATGACAATTCCAAGAGAAACCATGTCATTAAATGCTTAGAGATATTTATAAGCACACTATAAACAAATGCCACTTTCCAAGGCTTCTTCCTTCTAAGCTACCTATGCATACCAAACTTCATTGAAGATATAAAATTAAATTGGAAAAAATAATCCAGCACCTCATATATACTTTTGGACACCAATTTTTAGTATTACTAATGTTTTTTTTTTTTTAAGTGAATAATGCATCATTGAAGAAAAAGAAAACTACACAAGGAACCAAATTTTACGGTGCTTGTTTACTTAAATGCATGCTCTAGATGGCATCCCTTGATGTCTTTTGTTGATTTTATTGACTCTCTTTCTTTGTGAGTTGTATTCTTTGAAAAGGGCTTGCACACAATCTTATTATAAGTCATTCTATTTTCCTTTCCTAATCATATTCTTAATTATAAATTATAAATAAATAAATAAGGTAGAAAGCAAATCTATATTCCAAAAAAATGGTCTATAAATCAAATGCATCACCAATAAAATCCACCTGCCTATATTCCAAAAGCTAAAGGCGTTTAAAATGTAATAATTAATTAGAAAATCAAAAGGCAGTTAATATGATCACACAATTGCAGTACTTGAAGAAAGAAAATCTTAATGTTAATACCTCCCCCATAAAGCCCAGAGGTTTATCATAAGTAGACTGTCCCGTCAGAGCATTATAATAGTAGACAGCCCCTGTCTCAGTCTTGTGGGCAGTCCAGGCGTCTAATTGTTCATCGACAGCAGCTCCATCCGGAGTTCGAACTTCCTCTACATGTTTCCTAATATCTACAAAACACCAAGTAATATTTTGATGAAATGAAAAACGTAACTCCATAAAACATCAATGAAGAAGAATAAACAATTCATACATTGTTTCATCAGTAATTTAGTACGAAACCATGGGCATACCAATACCCGGAGGAGGTAATTCTGTCTGCATTCCCAAAGTTCCTGACATCAAATGACCAGGGGCAGAAGATGCAGATGTTGCTGTAGCAGTTCCCACAGGAGTAACACCAGGAGGTTGAGAATCAGGTAGCGGAACAGAAGGGAGAGGCATACCATGTGCCGGCAGAGGAAAAGGTCCAGGAAAAGCAGGGTATGGCAAGAACGGTAGCCTAGGAATCCCACCCATTTGAGGGGGCTGCAACCAGAGTCCCTGAGGAGGGGCCATAGCAGGAAAAGGTGCATAAGGCGTGCAAATTTGAGGCTGAACAGCTGAATTTGATACAACAGGGGCTGTTGGCATAAGGGGTCTTGGGACTGCTGAAGAGGAAGAATCCATAGCAGAAGCTTGAAGAGTACTAGAGGATATTGGAGCAGACATTGCTATTCCAGGGGGTCCAGGTGTCCCGGGAGTTCCAGGCATTCCAGGAGGGATGGAAAAAGATGGTGCAGAGGGCATCCATGAAGTTGCTTGGCTCAAGGTTGAAGATACAGCAATTGTTGAACTTGAAGAACTATCAGCGGGTAATGAAAAAGACTGAGAAATAGCAGATGCAGATGTCAAATTACCAGCTTCTTGCGAGACAGCACTTGATGTATTCTGGAAACAAGCAAAGAAATTAGAATAATTAGCTCTTGGAATAAAAACAAAGAGCTTACTGATACTGATTTATAAGCTAAAACAGTCATAATCTTTCAATTTTCATGGCCTACAAGCAATAACTAGAGACAATAAACAAAAAATACTGCAACAATTTCTTGATGAACCAAAACTCATAAATTGGAAAAATAAAATTAATAGCTTAAACAGTCGGACCCTTAAGATTGACAACTGTCACCAAGAAAATTCAACAGCTAGATACGAGCCATAGCATAAGATTGTTTCAGTGTGCAATCTATCTAGTTCGTTTGAACAACGACATTTCAGGATTAAACTCTTTGTCAAATCAACATGCAGTTATGATAACAAGGGCCTAAGCATGTGAATTTTCTTCATCTGTGAGTGGTAATAAATGATAAATGTCTAAGCATGTGGATCGTGTTCTTATACATATCTGCCAAACAGGTGACATGGCTTCCAAACAGGTTTGTATTTCCTTATCTGTTTACTCATCATGATGGAAAAACACTTATGGAGCCATACACTAGTAATAGGGCAGTAATCAGAGTTCACCTAAGATAACCTCACGTTTACTCGAGAATATGATCGTTACCAACTTACCGTGCTAGTTTGGAACTGCTGGATACTAGGGAAAGCAATACTACTTTGTGAAATGTTGTATGAAAAAGAGGGACTAGCAGATGAAGACAGTCCAGGAACCAGGGGTTGAACCACCAATGGAGACACAGGTGAATTAGAATTAACAACCTGCATTGGAAGTAACAGTATCAGAGATAAGTACTACAAAACCCATCTAGAAGTCTGACAGACAAAAATAAATCGATACTGACAGAACTAGATGCTGACTGTTGCAAGCTTCCAGAAGGGGTGGGAGCATTTGGAAGCACGCCATATGAGAATGAAGGTGCAGGAATTACAAAGCCAGGTGCATTAGCATGTCTTGCTTGGGCAGGTCCTTGCATTAAACCAGGTGTACCTGCACCCGGAGCAGAAGCAGCAGCAATCGGAGTTGAAGGGCCGCTGCTAGATGGCACTCCAATAGGCAAACCAGATACAGGTGCTTGAGAAGTTGGTGGCTGCATGTCCTGTGTTAACCAAGCTGACGATGCCATACTTTTATCTGCATAGCAAGCTAAGAATCTTAAGCATACAACAATTGAACGATTGACTCAAAAGCAGAACTGAAAAAAAGAAAATAACAAAAGGCAGAACTTCACCAGCACCGTATTATCCTTATTTCTACACCCCTTACAACTACCCCTGTAAGAATTTGAAAGAAAAAAGATCAAATTTCAGACCCATACATTTGTTAAACATAGTAATAGTAGTCTCCACAATGCAATTGCAACCACTAATCTCCCACTGGGATATTTTGTTTTTTTTTTAATTGTTTTGGCGGTTCTCAAGGCCTCTTGAGATCCATGGGGTCATGCCTTCAAAATCAAAACTCTCTTTTTAAGAGTATATATACATGCATACTTGGCGTGTGGGACGAACAGAGGACTACAATAAATACTCTTAAGGACACCCATTTAATATAAAGCAAAAACCTGATTAAGTTATTAGTTACAAGTTCTTTTTTTATACAAGATAGAATTTCTACTCTATAAGTGTAAAGCTCTCTCCTGGAGCCTTAAATCACGACACTTGCCCCTCACACCCCACAAGCATTTATATTTGTGGAGTGATGGTGCGCGGTGGTTACAAGTTTTAAACAAGCGCGTGTGTCTCTCTCTCTCTCTCCCATATCAAGTAAAGTTTATGAGGTGATTTCAAATGAGGGCACAAATCGAACTTTTATGCGATCTTTGACAACCTCTCTCGATACTTTTTCTAATTTTCTAGCAAAATCGACACAGGCAAATTTTTAAAAACCCTAAAAAATGGGATCCATTCTATTCTATTTTGAAACAAAACTTAAGGAAATGACAGAAACTTAAATATTGAAAATAAAATAAAAAAAACCAAGTACAGCGGCCAAAGTTTCACTAAGAATTCCTGACCCAAAAAAAAAAAAACACTTGTCTAATTTTATTGAGGCGGCGGAAAGGAAAAAGATAGGGCAAGAGATACTAACCAGAGAAATAGATGAGATGAAAGGGTTCTAGAAACTCAGTAGGCCAAGACGACACTACTCGTTGCTTGTCTCCCTGCCCGCCTGCCTGCCTCGCTCGCGCGCTCTCTCTCGCTCTCTTTAAACTCTGAAGTATACTCTAAACATTAAACAATATTTGAGACGAAAAAATGCCTAAATGTATGATAACATTACACTTTATACCAACACCCCCTGCTTTCTCAAAAAAAAAAAAATAATAATAATAATAATAATAACAGGACAAGACTAGATAGAGTAACCTAGGTAATATTGCTTATATTTTCCTTTTTAAGATTTATTTATGTAATTATTTAACTAAAAAATATCCTTCTATCCTATGAGGAAAAATTCACATTACAGAATTTAAAAAAAAAAAACCTAAAAAACATCACATAAATATTGTACCTAAATATTATTCTTAATAATAATACTAATATTATGCCACTTAAATAACAGTACACTCTATTTCCTTTGTGGAAAACGGGATTTTATGGAAAATTGAAAATTCCCTAAATTACTCTCTTAAAATTTGAATTTTATACATAATTTGAATTTTACCCCTTTTAAGTATATAATAAAATGTCATTTTCATTATTTCATGTCAATAAATTATTTAAAGTTTTTTTTAGGTTACAAAGATAATGTGGCATAATGAAAATGATGTAGACCATGTGGTGTTATTTTATTACGTGTGGCAAGCTTATGTGATATTTACACTCTAATTGCTATGAAATAAATATATTTTCTGAAAAATGTTATCCCATTTTCAGGTGCTTGTTTGTATGTAAATAGACAGGAGATTGCTAACGCAAACATAATATAAATTCAGGTGATAAAATTCAAATTATTAAATTTTAGGATATAAAATTTAATAATGTGGGAGGATACAAAAGGGTGTGTGTAGAGGAAGGATTTAAAATGTCTCCCTTAAAAATATCATAATATAACGACCAGTTAAATTACAAGACTCTAAGCTCTTTTGTCCAATCACTTTCTATCCTCTTATGATACAGGAATAGCGAATAAAAGAGCCAACAAACCCAGCTCATGCTGTCTTACAAACCTAAATAGAGGAATCCTACGACTTGGACTTGGAGGCCCAATTATCCTTAAACTGGTCCTATTAGTCAAAGTCCACTAAGGTCATATAACATTTATTTAGTCAATGTTGACGTATACTGATTGTGAAAAATATCTAATCATTTATTTTCATTCGTATTTTAGGCTGTGTTGGGTTCTCGTAAAATATTTTTCAGAAAATATATATTTTTCGAAAATACTATTTTCGGGAAAAGGAAAATGTATTAAGGCTGTTTAGCTGCCTCGGAATTCGTTTTACGGAAAATCAATTCTGGTATTTGGTTCGTTCAATCATTTTACGGAAAATCAATTCCCATGTTTGGTTCGGTCAAACATTTTACGAAAAATGGAATTCATTTTTTACAGAAAATCAATTCCCATGTTTGGTTTGTGGATCATTATACGGAAAATATGAAATGCCTTACAAATTCAAGCACCTACATTACCTATACAAACTTGTAACAGTACAAAACTAATCATCCACTTCAACATCAAAAATAATCATCCAAATTCAAACACCTGCATTGCCTAGACATATCTGTAACAGTACAAAAATAATCATCTACTTCAACATCAAAAATAATCATTTGAATATACCCATAATATTTATATAAAAACAGACACATCAATCGTTCACCATTGGCATTACACCTTCATGGTGTACAAAAATGATACCTACTCGTGGTATCTGAACAGTACAAATATATAATTTGGGCAATTGTATCGTCTCAATAATACAAAAGACTACATATATAATACAAATGGTAGGTCAATACTGGTACTACAACAAAAGTTAATTTCTAAAGCTACCGTCACAGTCAACATGAAACAGACAAGTCAAAGTTGTGAAAACAAAAAATCATCCAACCACAGCTTTCTCAGCCTAGCATTCTTGGCTAGAAATCCCCGTGCTGCCTTCTCATTTTCACAAAGATGGTCAAACGCAGTTGCGAGCATGTCTTCGCTATACCCATCCGCCATCATAGCCATGACCTCATTGTAAAGAGCTGTGTAATCCACCAGGCCCCGATTGATTTCTTTCAGAGCCACAGTTATTTCCTTCAGCTGATCAGACAGATCAGTCAGCACACTATCATCAGCATTAGAAGGTGCACGCCCTCTTTTGCGGGACTTGGAAATTCCCGACCCAATGGTGGATGACTCGACTGCATTCTTTCCTTTCTCGACCACACCTTCCTCCACATTGTCTGCAACAAACTCAGCACTGTCCCCATTGTCTGGCTCATTCTCAATATCCACATAGGACTTAAAAAAGCCACCTATGGCTGTGTCCTTCCCTACAACAATAGCTAATTCATCATACATCTCAATTTTTTGTTTAGATACTCCACATGCTTTCGATGCGCCTGTAAGGGAGAAAAGAACGTATAATAACAATGCAATAATCACTTCACTCATAAATTCAATATTCAATTCAATATAGATGCCATTAAATGATTTAGGTCAATGATAAACAAAAAAATCTATTAGGGAACAGGAGACATAACTCATGATTTTCAAGATAAGTACAACAGAAAATACAATGTACAAATGCTAAGACCAGATTTTACAATAGATCCGCACATGAAAGTTATATTTGGAAAACCTTATAAAAGTAATGGAATCCTAAAAAGAATGACAATATAAATTTCATATAAAAGGCAAAAACATATATTATCATTTATATTAAGAAAATATAGTTGGAAGCCATACCATGACTTCTTTTTGGTATGTCTTTGCATCACATGTTATCATTTTTAGGTTATCATCCCAGCCAAAGTCACTCTTCTTTCTAAGAGTCTGAATAGTGGACCACATGGTCCTTAGAGTCCGCATCCAATTGTCAACATAGGAGGGGTGGCACTCAACCCCAAATTGGGCAGTTATCTCCTTTGCTACAAGAGCAAATGAGCCTGCCTTGAAGGTGCTAGACGGCTTGTTGCCCTTTGCAGCCTCCTGCGCAAGTATCCTAAGCATCATTTTATGCATGGGCGGCAGCCACCTGAACTGTTTGCTGCTGCTCACCTTCTCTTTGCCCTTTGACATTACTACATATGAAAATTGTATAGTGAGAGTAGCATTTAGTAATTACGCTCGGAATATGAACAACAAATCAAACACACATACAACCACGCTTATAAATGTGCACAACATAATGAAACGTGCTAACACTAGAAATGACAATGTAATACCATCAAATAACAATGAAATGCTGATAATGCTTTTTCATTACACCACCAGAAGTCTATAGTAAATACATTGTCTTTACAAAAAAAAAAAACACATATTACAATCATAGAAATCTAAATAAAGTACTACTCTCCACTCCTAGTATAATCAGACCACATAGCTTGGTATATTTCATCTCTCTTAGCATTCCACGATCTACTGTCTTCAACGGGTTCCCGACGTGATTGTGTTTCTTGTTGGGGGTCACTAGACTCTACTTGGTTCATTGCATCTTCCATAATATGGTCATTTGGTTCAACCCTCATAATGTGATTATGAACCACACAACATGCTAACACTACTTTCACTTGGGTTTCAAAAGACCAAAATGGTTCTGCATCCAACACTTGAAAACGTTTCTTCAACATTCCAAGCCCTCGCTCAATGATAGTTCTCAATGAAGAGTGTCGGAGATTGAACAATTCTTACTCATTCTCAAGAGGACGATCACTAAACTCTTTCAAGTGATATCGCACACTCCGATAAGGTTACAATATTCCATTTTTATTACCATACCGAGCATCACCAAGATAATATTTACCTACATATATTCAAAAATAAAACCAAATCACTACTATGCTTAGGAAAACGCACAATATTTATTAAACTAATAAACCAAAAAGGTGAAGTAATCATATAATACCGTCGGGAATTGAAAATCCCCCCGGCCTAGCAAATGCATCATTTAACACACGTGAATCATGTGCACTGCCTTCCCATCCAGCCAATACATAAGTGAACTTTAAGTCAAAACTAATGGCAGTTAACACATTTTGCGTGGTTTCATCTTTGCGACCACGAAATCTTCCTTGTATTTCAGGTGGCACAGATGCACGAACATGTGTACCATCTATTGCTCCAACACAATCCTAATTTCGACAGACATAATGGTTTAAAATTACACAAATCTTCACAATTTACAAAAATACACAAGTCGCAATATTTACCTTAAAATATGGGTAGAACCTTCTGCTATTACTTATCTCTGGGGGTGTATCTTTGCTACGCAGTCTTATTAGAGCTCTATATAATTTCCGAACCCCTCTAAGGATGACCTTGAAGTATCTATGAACAGTCTCAGTTGATCTATAGATCCGACTACCCATTACACGAAACCTCACATTATGACCAATAATGTGTAAGAAAATGAACACTTGCTCCGTAACAGACATGTGAATAGTCGGGCGTACGTGCTCCCCCTCAATGAGGATGTGACATAAGTGGTGGAAGCCTATAAGCTTCATCCTAATTTGATTCACACAATGTCTCTCACTTCCATGCAGAATACTATTTATGTATTCCTCTCTCTCGGCTGCATGATTAACATAAGGCACCTTAGGCAGTCGTCTACGTCTACGCTGCAATTCCCTTAACAATGCAACCCCCACAAGAAGGACAGATGCAACTGAGACAAAAATTGCGGCTTTGGTTTTTTTCTTCATCTAAAAAATCACAAACATTGTGGTCTAAGAGGTATGTAAACAAGCATACTATTGATTACACAGTAAATAAAAACAGCCACAAACAGAAAACATCCAAACCACATTGATAACAAGTACCAAAATTTCTGTATAATTGTAACATCAACAATGTACACAATATAATACCATCACAATCAATATTTACACCTATAAACAAATCACATTGCATTCTATTTCTGTATAACTGCAACATCAACAACGTAATATTTGCTTGATAGGCACTTCCCGTTTTATTATGTTTGCCTTTGAGAAAATGAAGGTTGCAAACTCAAGACAATTCGGAATTAGTTTCACAAAGGGATTACTATAATTCAAGAAAACCAAGTTTATAATATATTGATATCGTTTAGATTTATATAGTTATATGGAATTTCTCAAGTATCTGTTATTATTGAGTGAAATTGTTAAAAAAACAGATATGTTAGGTGTCATTTAAGTTGAAATGACTAGAATTTATAAATTAGGGAACTCAAAATGGTGAATGAATTGCATTTTCTTGTTACCTTAGAAAACATTGAACAAGGGTTTCAAAAAAAAGAAAAAACACAGAACAATAACTAAGCCAAAAGTTGAAGAAATAGATGTGTTTTAACCCATTTTCCACAACCAACATCAAATTTCACAACTCACGGAACAACAACAGCCACATCAAATTTGTACCCAATAACCAACTCTCACCACAACAACTATTTTTACATCAAATTTGTACCCAAACCCACGGTACCCACATCAAATTTTTGTAACCCACTCAACATCAGCTACACCCAATACTCATTATCAACCAAATAAAAATGGGGAAATCTCAGTCATAACCCCAAAAAAATATAATAATAATAATAATAATAAAGAAGCTAAATAAGGGAAAATAAAAAGGGACATGGTTGCCGGCAGTGGAAGGTTGGGTTTCAAAAAGAGATGAGAGAGGGATGAAGGTTGGGTTGTTTATGGGTTTGAGGGTGGGTCGGCTTTTTCATTCTCTGTATTTTTGGTGTGTGGATCGGAGCTGTGTGGATCGGACTAAGAAATGAAGTGATGAGAGGGTGGATCGGACTAAGAAATAAGGGTGGATCGGATTGAGAAATTTTAGGGATTGGACTGAGAAAGGAGCTATGTGGATCGGACTGAGAAATGGAAAAGGGAAACTCACCATGCGTGGAGAGGATTGGCTGCGTGAGGGAGATGGTGGAGCTCGGTGTGTGGATTGGAGCTTGGAGCTTGGAGCTCATCGGTGTGTGGATCAGAGCTTGGAGAGCACTTGCTGCTTTGAGTGCGTGTGAGAGAGCTTAGACGGAAATTGTTTGAAGTGAAAATGAGAACTAAAATGGTTTTCCGCCTTGGTCCCTTTATTTTACGGTCAACACCGAAAATATTTTCAGTTTGACCCAATTTTCTGGACCAACCAAACAGCCTATTTTACGGAAAAGCATTTCTGAAATTAGTTTGAAGTCAAAACAAACACAGCCTTAAATGTCTTGGAAATCTTGGAGTCATTTAATTCTATATAATTCTCTCATGTTCAAATGGGTTGTTTGGAACTCTATACATAGATGTTCATGTAATTGAAATGAAGCAATTAGACCGCAAATTTTTGGCCAAAGTGCTGACTAGCACTTATTTCCTAGACAACACTGCCAATTGACACTTTTGACTCTATGTAAAAGTGTCATTTTTGGTTGAATTTTTAGATCTACATATGTTTAAATATTTTGACCATAACTTTTGACTCATACATCTAATTTAGGTGAAATGCGTGGTTTTAAAAAGATAATTCAAAATGCAACAATTTGTGTTGAAATAGATTTTTTTTCCTAATTTCACACATTTAGAGCACCAATATCAGTGAATGCAAAATAGTATAAAAATTCATTTTTGCACATTTAATCCCAAAAATCACTCACATCAGTTTAGCCAAACTTGTGTAAAATAGCATCAAGCTACAACAACCATGCAAATATACATTGTTACTATTGATATGTAAATTGATAAAGAAATAATTAAAAAAAATGAGAGAGAGAGAATATGATTTGGGAGAATAATAAAGATTTGATAAAGAAATAATAATTTAATAAAATGTAGAATAAATTAGATAATCTTTTTTTAGAAGAAGTAAAATAGATAAACACTATGAACTGTGGATGTGTTGGAAAAATACATGTTTGTATCGCATACAAAACATACACAGTGAAAAATTAACGGATCTACTTCATTCGCAATTGATAACCAGTACTATGTAAGTTTCAAAATTTAAGAACAAGAAAGCGTACCTTGGTGTGGTGAAATTCAAAAACAAAAGATTAGAAGTACTTAGGAACACTTTTAATCTTCACTCCAATTCCACTTGATGCCTAAGAAGCGTGGTCTCTCAATCAGTTTTCAATGGGAGAATAAGAGTGTGTCTTACACTCACATACACACCATTTCATTCCTTATATGATCTTAATGAAGACCTCTTTATGAAATTCTATATGTTTCTCTCCTCATATATAACTGATTATCTAATTGGGCTAGCCTTTTGAGTCATTCCAATTGGGCTTTAGTATGTGGCTTGGAGTGGGACTAAAAGGGAACAAATAAGAATCTAACTCCAATGGGCCTTGAGCTTTTCTATCAACTCTTGACAAGTCTAAAGTTACCATTAATTATATTCAAGTGGTAATTACACTAAATTCATCTCAGGTTTGGCCCGAAATTACTTTGCCTACCCGTGATTTAAAAAGTGTCACTTTACCCACCTGAGGTATGTTCCATTTGTTTTTCGTAACCCACCTCTATTAAAATCAGGGGGTAAATGGTATTTTTGCTCAAATTTTATGTCTCTCTCCTCCAAAAACAAAAAATAGCACAAAAATGCAAGAGAAACAAGATCAAAAATAAGGGTTTTGGGAAAAATAATATTTGATTTGGTGGGTTCACTTTGCAGATTTCTCCTCTCTTCACCTTTGCAGTGGTGGGTTCGCAATGGTTTGTGGGTTTTAGTTAGGATCGATGTTAAAGGATTTCAGTTTTGTTGTGGGTCGGTTTTGGAGGTTTATGGGTTTTGGTTCTGTGGGTTTTGTTTTGAATCACTAGTTCTGGGTTTGACAATGGCCAAATACCAAATTTTGCCATTTCTTTTGAAGCACAATCTAGTTGTGTCATAAGGTAAATAGACAAAGGAAGCTCTATACGAGATTGGAGGTTGGAAAGTTGAGACTTAAGGATTGGTATGATAAAGTTTTGGGAATCTGTTGCAGTAAGTTGAGAATGCTGGAGGAAAGCTAGAGGTTGTTCAAAACAAGGTGCTGAGTTTCAATTTTATCTGGCATGACAGCAAATGCTGCTAAGAGTGAAGTTTCTACTTTGGGATGGATCAACAAACAAAATAACATATTCAAGATCTTTTCAAGTTTAAAGAAGGTACCTAGCTGTCTTATAAATATTATAAGCCTTTGATTGAGAAAATCACAACTCGTATAAACTCATGGACTACCAAGAATCTCTCTATTGTTGGGAGACTCCAACTTATTCAATCTATTCTGTTCAGGGTTCAAGGGTACTGGCCTGGGGTTTTTATTCTCCCTAAAAAAGTTATTAAGAGCTTGGATAGTAAGTTTAACAATTTCATTGGAAGGAAAAGGATGAGGCAGCTGCAGGTGCAAAGTTGCTTGGAGTTTGGTGTGCGTTCCAAAGAAAGAATGGGGCTTGAGGTTAAAAAACTTGAGGATTGGAATAAAGTTGTCATTATGAAGCATATTTGAAATCTTGTTGTCCTTCTGGATAAATTTGGGTGGCTTGGGTTAATGAAAATTTATTTAAAAATTAAAAGCTTTTGTGTAGGTTGATCTAGGTTTTATTTTTTTGGGTATGTTCTTCATGTTCTAGATTTATGTGAATTGAGAGAGAGACCAATACCACTTTTTGATCTTGTTTCTCTTGCATTTTTGTGCTATTTTTTGTTTTGGGAGGAGAGAGACATAAAATTTGAGCAAAAATACCAATTTCTCCCTAATTTTAATAGAGGTGGGTTACGGAAAACAAACTGAACATACCTCAAGTGGGTAAAGTGACATTTTTTAAACCATAGGTAGGCAAAGTAATTTTGGGCCAAACCACAGGTGGGTTTAGTGTAATTACCCCTATATTCAATACCACTATATAAATATGATTGCACTCTAGGCTTTATTAATAAATTATATCCCAAGACTTTATTATACATGCAACATCTTCATTAAAATATTTGTAGTAATACAAAGTCATGAATATTGACTGCCACTTTGAAAATTACTACATCTTAATTCTTGAGTACCTGATTTAATCCTTTAAGTTATTCATCATATATTTATGAAATCCAATTTCATAAATATATACTTTAGTAACTCCTTACTAAAGTAGTTGGGCCCAATACTCTAAATAACCAAATGTATTAAACTTATCTCAAGGGAATATTTTATATCTCTGTTAAGAGATTATGAATTCCATTTTGAGAATATATGTTCCATCAACATTAAATGCGGCTACCCAACATACTGAGATTTTGATCGTGACTTTAGATCTCACTCCTGATATATCAAAGCAACCTACACCTTATGATCAGGTTCATTATTCTCTCAAGATTTAGAGTTGATGTAAATAGAAGTCGTGAAATTTATTATTCATTTGACAGTCGTTAGGAGAATAATAAATTTCACAGCGGTCCAGTTCAATATGTCTTAACTCTTAAAACATATCAACTAGAAGTCTCCACTTCCATAATCAAGATAAATCATTTTAGTTGATATGTTATAGTTTTCGCATATGAAATGCCCAATTTCATCACCGACTACAAACTAAAATTCTCAATTTACAAAGAAATTGTAATTTATATCTTCTGTGACTAAATCACATACTATACATCTCATAGACTAAGATAACGTCTCATTAGTTCATTTATAAATAGTCTCATATAATTAAACAATTTAATTATTTATGACATGCTAATAAATTGGATTTTAAAGTATAAACCCCAACAAGATGGACTGCAAGGGAACCTTATTTGCTGATCAACAATAGTTTGGCCCCAGTTTGAAAGCAACTCCATATTCAACAGTGGGTAAGAATGTTATTTTTGTCCTGGGTTATTACGAGAAGCCTCAACCACGATCACCGATAAAGCAAAGTCCAAAGGTGGTGCCCAGTGACACAGTAGGATAAGGGTAGAGTGCTTCTTAGGCAAAGGAGCCTCAACCCGATATGGAGACTGAAATGTTTGGGGAAGCCATTAATTGTGATATGTTTCAAAAATCAAAAATCTCAACGGTTAGAGAGTTTACTGCACCTATCTCGGGAGCTTCCTCAAATAAATCTGAGTCAATTCCAATTATTTCTTCAACGGATATTTTTGGAAAGGTTAATAATGATTTATTTTGCTCCAAACTCTCAGAGATTGAGATCATGTCCTAAGCGTGAATGAAGGGCTTCTAAAATCTCCCTTTAATTATGAGATCACATTTTTTACATCAATTGATAAGCCTCCTACAATATTAAAAGACTTCACAAAAAATATCGATGAGCTGGAGAGAGAATCATGGGAGCAATAAGTTGGTTTCCAAGACTGATACTGATCCGATTTTGGTGGAGCAATTTCAATTATCTCCCATAAAAAAAAATCTCACGTGCTAAGGATGCCACACAGGATTTGGAGATAACTCAACCTCATGAGCTGATCACTAACATCGACCATGATCAGGTTCCAGGCCGGAGTTCAAGGACTGGGACATGGACAAAAATTTGTAGAAGTGCTTCTTAGCAGGACTATGCTTTGGAGGTTGTTGTGGGATCTAAGAGGAGTGGTTCAGTGGTGGAAGGTCAAATTGTGTTACCTAACAAACGTAGAATGGTTTCTCAGATTGGCAAGGCAGATTAGATTATATTGGCAAAGGCTGATGGTCAGCCCTGCCAAGAGCAATGAGTATTTTATCTTAGAACTGTCGAGGGCTTGGGAACCATCAGACAGTTCAAGAGCTCGTGGACTTAATACGAGCACAAGATCCTACAGTTGTGTTTTTAGCCGAGACATAGCTAGATGAAGCTAGGCTAAAGGATTTGTTGAGAAATTTAGACTTAGGGCATAAACATGTTGTGTCGAAAGTCAGTCGAGAGGGAGGTTTAGCTCTTATGTGGAAAGCTGATTTTGATCTTCTGGTTGACACATTGTCTCCAAGTCATATTGATGCTCAGATAAATGAAGGAAAGAACAATACTTAGAGGTTCACTGGTTTCTATGGTGTGCCTGATACTCATAATAATCACCATATATCCTGGTCGCTACTAAAATATTTACACCAAACTACATCACTTCCATGGTTGTATGCGTGGGACTTTAATGAGATTCTAAAATCCCATGAAAAGCTAGGGGGAAGAATGAGGCTGGTAAAACAGATGAAAGACTTCCGTGATGTTTTCGATGATTGAGTTTTTACAGATTTGGGGTTTGTAGGTACTAAGTTCACATGGGGGAAGAAGCTTGCAAGTGGAATCACGGTTTGGGAGCGCCTTGACAGAGTAATAGCTAGCAACGAGTGGATTTCGCTCTTTCCTACAACAAAAGTTGTTCATTTGGAATGTTGTATGTCTGACCATAAACCTATCATAACTCACCCATCTGGTATCCCTGTTTGTAGACAAAAGCCATGGAGGTTTGAGCAGGTTTGGTTTTGAGACACTGGATGCCATAATACTATTGCTGCAGCATGGGGAAGTGTTGGTAATGCTCCTTGCCCGATAATAGCAGTGGAGAGGAATTTAGAAGAATGCCAGGAAAAGCTTCAAAAATGGAGTAATTTATCTTTTGGGAACATCACCCGAGAATTGATAGAGAAGAAAAAGAAATTGAAAGAAGCAAAAGGTAGGGCTGCCAAGGGTGGTTCGGCAGACATGGTGTACATCCTTAAAGAGGAACTCAAAGAGTTGCTATCTAAGGAAGAGAAATTATGGCAGCAACGTGCTATGGCTGCTGGCTAAAAGATGGAGATAAGAATTCTAGTTACTTCCACAGTCGAACCTCCCATAGGTTTAGGCGCAATTTAATTAATGGGTTGTGGAAGGAAGATGGCTCTTGGTGTGAAGGGGATGATCAGGTGGCTTCCTTGTTTGTGTTATTTCAATCATCAAACCCAAGCCAAATTGATGAAGTGTTGGAGGATACACCATGGTCAATGCTGCCAGCTATGAATTCCCTTTTGATAGGGGAATTTACCAAGGCAAAAGTTGACTATGCCCTGAAACCAATGTTGCCTTTAAAAGCCCCAAGACCCGATGGCATGCCATCGGTTTTTTTACCAACACTTTTGGAATGATATTGGCAACGATGTGTTTGAGGTTGTCCTATCAATGGCGAACTCAGGTATTTTTCCACCTAACATTAATCATAAATATATCACCTTGATTCCAAAGGTAAAAAGCCCAGAGCGAGTAACTGATTTTAGACCTATTGCTTTGTGTAATATTTTATATAAGCTTATGTCTAAGGTTCTTGCAAATAGACTCAAAAAGTTGTTGCCTGATGTTATTTTGGAATCTCAGAGTGCTTTTCAAGCAGATAAGGCTATTTTTTATAATATTCTTGTAGGTTTTGAGACTTTACATCATATGAAGTTAAGGACAGGTGGAAATAAGGGTCTATGGCTATGAAACTCGATATGAGTAAAGCTTAAGATAGAGTTGAGTGGGTCTTTCTAGAAAAGCTCGTGGGCAAGATGGGTTTTGATAGTAAATGGATTGGGTTGGTTATGGCTTGTATTAGCTCTGTTTCTTACTCCATCTTGGTTAATGGGGAATCTCGAGGTAATATTATACCTTCAAGAGGAATTGGACAAGGTGATCCACTATCACCCTATCTTTTTCTTCTGTTTTCCAAGGGTTTAAATGGGCTGATTAAAAAATTTGTGGTAGAGGGAAGAATAAAAGGCTTTTCTCTTGGTAAAAATGGTCCCCAAATATCTCACCTATTTTTTGCAGATGACAGCTTGATTTTCTGCCGAGTTGACTTGGAGGATGTGAAAACCATCCAAGACATCTTGAGGTAGTATGAATTAGCCTCAGGTCAACAGGTGAATCGGGAGAAGACCAAATTTTTTTTGGTAAACCAGTGATAGAATCTACAAAAAACTCCATAAAAAATTTATTGGGTGTTCCTGAAATTAAAGATTATAAGAAGTATCTTGGGCTGCCAACTATTGTGGGGAAAAATAGAAGAGCGAGCCTAAACTATATAAAGGAGAGGGTGTGGGGGAAACTTCAGGGTTGGAAGGAGAAGCTATTGTCTTGAGTTGGGAGAGAAGTGTTATTGAAAGCAGTTGTTCAAGTCATATCTACCTTTGCCATGAGCTGCTTTAAACTACTTGTTGGCCTTTGTCACGATATTGAAGCAATGATCCGAAAATTTTGGTAAGTGCAACGTAGAGATAGAAGGAAAATCCATTGGAAGAATTGGAAATCCTTGTGTCAACCAAAATCAAAATGAGGTATGGGTTTTTGAGAATTGTCGAATTTTAATGAGGCAATGCTAGCAAGCAAGTGTGCCGGCTAATCCATGACTCGAATTCTCTCTTTTATGGAGTGTTCAAGGCTAAATACTTCCCGGATGGCTTTATCTTTAAAGCAAAGGAGAAATCGGGGTCATATGCGTGGAAGAGCATCCTTCGAGCTAGAAAAGTAATTTCCATGGGAGCAAAATGGCGAGTTGGGGATGGTTTGTCTATTCGAATTTTTAAGGATAGCTGGTTACCTAGGGAAGGCAATGGCCGAATTGTCTCACCACCAAAATTCCTCCACAATGATGCTACGGTATCTCAGCTTATCGATCTTGACACAAAGTGGTGGAATTTTGTCCTTATTTATCAGAATTTCTATCCTTTTGAGGCTCAAAAAATCAAATCTCTCCCACTCTGCTCCTTTTCACAGGTAGACTTGTTGTTCTGGCCTTATACTAGTTCTAAATTGTATGCTGTGAAATCGGGGTATCAACTTTTATGCGAGGAGTGTAGTAGTGATTCGGCTTTAGCTTCTGATAATGCAGTTGTAAACACCGCATTTTGTACCCCTTACGACTCAGACCCCATTCTCTAATGATGCTAAAATTTGAAGACTCAAAGTTGGTTTAGAACTCAATCAAATTACAAATTGACTTAAGAGATGTTAAAATGGAAAATATAACTTTTTAATGAGTTAAAAATCTATTTTTCAGAGATAAAGGCCAAAAGAAACCCTAAGCCTGTGTACACAGGCATGAACCTGCGTATGCAGGTAGGGTTTCAAAAGCACCATAAATGCAAGTTTTCGGCATTAAAGACTGAGGTTTGGAACGAATCCCACATCATCTGGGAGCTGTTCCAAACCCCTATTTTCACAATATAAATAGTCATACATGATACCTTTCAAAAACACATAGAAATCCCACGGGAAAACACAAAGATTCATTAGAAATAGTGAATCAAATGGGGAGTTTTTCACAAAACATCCTCAAGTCAATTATATTTGATTAGGGCATTTTCTAGCCTTGTTCCTTGAATTTTAAGATTACTAATCGCATTCTTATTGGTTTGTAATAGATTTGATTGAGATGAACAATCAAAAATTAAGCCTAGGAGCTTTTGCTTTGAGGTATTCTTTTTAAACTTTTCTTTTATTTTTAGCTTTTAATTCTGTCTTTGCTTTGTTTCTTTGTTTGTTTTATGCCTTATAATATGTTTGTTTAGACTAAGTTTACGTTTTCCTTATGTTTTAAGCATATTAGGTTGTTAGAAATCCTGTTTTGAACTTTGCTCTGTTTGCTATGTTTTAAGGGTTTCTGGGCAAAAACCCACGTGCGCATGATCAAGGTTGTGTACGCAGGCTTGATTATGAGCACGCAAGGTTGTTCATGCGTACGCATGAACTAGCCCAAAAACCTTAATTTTGTTTTCTTTTGTTTTTACTTCTGCCTTCACATGTATACTTCTGTTTAGACTCTTTTCCATGTTTTTATGCTTTTAAAGCTTCTGTTTCACATGATTAATTAAATGCTTACCTTTCACATGTTAGAATTAAGGTTTGTTTTGTGTTGTCTTTATTTCAATGCCATGATCACGCATTCATATTGTGAGAGACATGTCCCTCAAAAAAAGAAATTCAGGTTACTTTTTAGAGCACCTCTCTTTTTAGGCAAGTGGTATGGAGTCGCCACTTATTTCTCTTTATACCAAAAAAAAAAAATACTAATTACAAAATACATGACTGAATAGTTCCATTCATTGATTGAATAAAATTACATATCTGAAAGAAATTAAAAAGTTACATAGCTCTGGGTCCTAATTACAATCTATCAAATATTTATATGGCTTGTTGTCCTAGTTACATTCTACCCAAAACAAGTGGAGATAAGGCTAGATCTACTAAACCAAAAACCTAAATCCGGAGGCTAGGTTACGGAATGGAAAGGTGTTAGGCACCTATTTCGCCCAGATAAAGTCTGGTCTTCTAGACTTTTGTGACCAATGTACTATGCTATGCATGTCATGCATGATAATATGTTGAACATGTGAATGAAAAACTAAATCACACAAATTTATGTATCGATGAAATCTCTTTTTTTTTTGTTAAAAAAAATAATCAGGTTTGTTTTTATTGTAAAAAAAAAAATTTTGATTTGTCAAAATATCAGATCTGCTTTATGGGATGTAAAAAAAAAAAAAAAGGTTTTTTGATGACAAAAATTCAGATCTGTTTTGTTATATATAAAAAAAATGGTGATTTTTTATGACAAAAATTCAGATCTATTTTGTTGTATATTTAAAAAAAAAAAAGATTTTCTAAGAAGAAAACTTCACTCGTAATCTAAATTTATGCAATCATGAATTAAAATAAACACAAACACAGCAATTCATAATCTCTTTCTTTATTTCAACAATTTGCATGTATTAAGAAAATCAGATTTGAGAAAAATTTAGATCTGCATCTCATAAAGATGGAGATCTCTTTTTGTTTGAGAAAACTCAGGTCTACATCTAAGGAAGATGTAGATCAATTTTCATATTGAGAAAAAATTCAGATCTACAGCTTATAAAGATGCAGATCTGTTTTGTTTTAAGAAAAATTCAGATTTACATCTTATAAAGATGCAGATCTGTTTTTTTTTTTAAAGAAAAATAATTGTTCATATACAAATTTATTGACATTCAAGAAAAAGATTATAACAATCACATAAAAACAATCATGCTTTATACAAAACGACAATTAACAATTCATAGATATTTGAAAAAGAAAGAGATATAATATGCATCATCACATCACAAGAGAAGGGTGAAGGAAACAACCTCTTGCATGAGCACACTTTGTTCTTGAGAGGATGTTTTAGGGTTCAAAGAAATTTGTTCAGTTCTCTTTGAAACCTAAAAACCCTAATTTTGCAACAACACTTAGAGAGATGATCAGAAAATATGTGTGGTTTAAGAGTAAAAAACGTATGCCTCTCAGAGCGTAAAAAAATTGTATTGAATTATGAGGTTCAATCTCTATTTATAGAGGCTAGAAGACTCTAAAAAATAGGTACGGACGATTAGGGTTTGAATCTGGCCACATCCTTTTGCGAAAAGATCGAAAAGGGTGTGCATTATCGTCACCCGAAGGCCGTTGGGCCAAAGCCTAACCAAGGGAAATTAGGCCCTTTTAGAGTGCCGAATTGGCTCTTGGAGGCCGATCACACTTTCGTGTTCGGGTGCTATTTGGTCTCTCCTTCTAGGGTTTTTTGGCTGGTCCTTGCACATAGACTTGTTTTCAACCTCTGTTTATGATTTTTTAAATCTCTTTTCTGGATAATTCAGGCTTTTTAAGAACAATTATCTTATGGATAAATCCCTTAAAATAAATCTTGATAATGTTCAGATTATCCCCAATTTTGTTGTTATCCAATCATCCCTTTTATTCCTATGCATGCATCCCTATTTTAAACACTAATTATCAACCAATCACAAAATTATCTAATTAATTTTAATTGCTTAACCAATCAGAATTGATGCTGTACAGAATCAGTAGGCTGAATGCTCCGGCTTCGATGGGCTAATAGTTGTTGCGAAGGCCTGCAAGGATAAACACACTATCAAATGGCGACCAGTGTAGACCGGCCAAGTCCCCTCCGATGATAAAGTTAGTTTCTCTCTTGAAAATAAAATTCCAACTTTTTTGGGGAGTTATCTCAGGAAAAAATTACCTTGGTTTGATACAGACTGGTCTTTATATAGAGAACCTTGGAGTGGTTATTGATTTAGTAACTTCCCCAGGATTTGTGGAAATTAGTAAGTTCAGACATAACTTCCTCAACGGCTATAGGAGTTACAACCGCTGGTGGAAGTTAAGTACTTATAAGGAATTTGTGGTGATGAATATGGGTTGGGTAACCACTACAAGATTTTATAGCTCAAATCCTCCACACACGTGAGCGAGTCTACTTGAGGATTTCCCAAGTGTTATGTGGTCGTCCATGTGCTTTGCCTATGGACGACTCTTTTGTTCATAGACGGTCTACCTTGAACATTTGGCTCAAGGTCCATAGACGATCCATATGGATGAACATGAGATAAATAATTTTCACTATCCCATCAAGAATTAATTTAAACTAATCATGTGTTGTCAATTCTACCTAGACACAATGCATATGGACTGTGCAAACTTGATCATGCGATATCTTTTGATCCGATGGTACAATTCTGAAACCGGAAACACCGTTGCGATCGTTAGAATCTCAAGATCATTTTTATGATATGCAATGAATGAATTAATGAATGTAATGCAAAGGCAAAATGATGCATGTGATGCAAGGATAAAATGATGCATGTGATGCAAGAATGACTTTTTTTTTGGGTACATGGATGGTCATTCCAGTCATCTTCCTTAATTAAATCATGGGTGCAAAATCGAGTGTCTACACATATGCTCATGCATATTAATGCGTAAGTCATGCATTCACATGAACATGCATCTTTGAGTAGGGTTTTCTTTATTGATAGATGTGAATATGCTTGCTTGGATGAGTTGTGCTTAATCACATGTTTTTTTGGACCTGTTTATGCCTATGCCTTTACCTTGAAGGGATATGATGATATGATGCTAGGGTTTATGCTTGGATACATGATGCTATGCTATGCTAGATGCATGTTAGAATTTATAATGTGAGATAGGAGCATGATTAGGATTTGTGGTGTGATGTGATGACACAATGATAGTGGCATGCTAGGGTTATGTTGTGCTATGCTAGATGAATGTTAGGATATGCCATGATTAGATGCATGCTAGGGTTTGTGATGTGATGATATGTCATGATTAGATGTACGTTAGGTCTTGTTTGATTGGCATGATAGATGTATGGTTAGGGATGATTGATGCCATGTTGAGTGATTAGATGTATGCTAGTGTGTGTGTGACTTAGATACAATATTGAGTATGCCTTTAATAGGGTTAAGACATAAGACATAATGATAGGAAGCCAAACTTAGGGTTGGGCGGTTTTAAGTGCCTAATACCTTCCCAAAACCATACTTTAACTCTGAATCCACATCTCTGGTAGTAAGATTAAAAGGTTCTTCCTCGAGAGGACGCTATATATATGGTTCCTAGACCATTGCAAAAATTAGGTGGCAACTCCCCGTTGTGTCCACAGTAATGTCAAAATCTTTCTGGTCTGGTCTATGGAAGATGACAGTCCCAAACAAGGTGAAAACCTTAATGTGGAGAGCATGCACTGATTCCTTACCAACGTTGAAGAAGCTAGTGCAGAAGACCATCATTAGCTTGTCGTTGTTGTAGACACCACATTTTGTACTCCTTACGACTCGAGCCTCCGTTACCCAATGATGCTGAATTCTAAGACCCAAGGTTGGTTTAGGGCCCAATCAGATGTTAAATTGACTTGAGAAATGTTAAAATGAAAAATATAACTTTTTAATGAGCAAATAAATCTATTTTTGGAAAAGTGAGGCTAAGGAAACCCTCGCTATGCGTATGCAAGAATCGGCTTGCACACCTAGCTTTCTGCATGCGCACGCAGGCACGATCTGCGCGTGCATAACAAATTCCAGAAACTAAATAAGACAAGTTTTCTACAGTAATGTTGAGGTTTGGAACGAATCCTACATCGTTTGGGAGTCGTTCCAAACCCCTATTTTCACACTATAAGTAGTCTTACATGGTATATTTTCCAAACACACAAAAATCTCATGGGAAAACACTAAGATTCACTAGAAATAGTGAATCAAATAGGGGGTTTTTCACAAAAAATCCTCAATTCAATTTTCTTTTGATTAAGGCATTTTCTGGCTTTGATTTTTGAGTTTAAGATGTCTAATCACTCTTTTATTAAATTATGAATAGGTTTGACTGAGGGGAATTGTCACGACCCAAACCTGTATTTCAGCTTTTAGAGAGTGACCAGCATGTTAATATCAAGTATACCTCAATATTAACACGAACCAACCTAAATTGCGGGTGATTATCAAGAATTGTTTCTTGAATTCCTGTTTAATTTCGTGCAATAAAGCCACAATATACAAAATGATGAAAACCTTGCAATTTCATTTCCTTTGAACTTGGAAGACTATCACCTAGCTGAAACTTAAGGTATTCGTGTAAATATTACATAGCTAAACATTTAGCAAACTCTTATTACAAACCTAACCCCAAAGACATACAACCGAGGTTAAACACAAACTAAGATACTGAATTACATCTGTGCTCGAGAATCAAGTACATCTTGATTCCTCCTATACATCAAAAAAGCTAAACTACTATACAACAAAAACTCTACATTCTAACAAACGAGAATCACGAAATCCTTGCCACCTCTAATACTCTCGCTGCTTCTAGGAAGAACCTGTGCAGTAAAATATAATAGGTTGAGCTGCGAAACCCAGTAAGGTTTTAAGCTCCATGGGCCCTTGATAAGAATGCATGTAAATCAAATATTTTATGGATATGCCAACTTTGATAAAATAGTCTTCATACTGTTCTGATTGTTCTTAAAATAATTTACAAGCTTTTAGATGAACATACTTCATTTTCTTTTCATATAATAATAAAAGGACATGATAAGGAACGTAAACATAGTTCAGTAACATTATCTTTGAATAGACTGTAAATACTTTATCATAACTTCTCATTAAACTTATAGCACATTCAATATACCTTTCTTATCATCGTACTTTTCTTATAATTTCTAAATAGCTCAATAGCTCATTTATAATACATATTAGTTAATCCAATTGTAAGTCTGTCATAACTTTAGGAGGCTTTCAGCACAGAGTGCCAGGCATCCAGCATTCCCCACAATGCTAGGTAATTCCGGAATCATATCATAATACTTCTTTTCAACCATGGGGGTAGGTTGACATCCTCCACAAGTTGGCTGTTACCAATAAGGGTGGGTACAGCAGAGCCAGTCCCACTTATAATGGCCAAACAGAATCTCCATGGAAATGCCAGTACTATAACCCCTACTGGCTGAGTTCAGATCATAACAATGGAATAACTGCAAACCATATTTTTCTGATAACTTTACTTTTACATAAATGTTTCACAACAGTAGCATATCCACTTCATTCTTAAATATCATGTTCGTGATATAAATAATAGCATCAATATGCTAAAATTATTATGTATGTAAGATTGAATAACTCACAAACACATATTTTACTTAACTCATGCTTATACGTAATATCTCTAAATAAAACTTTAATACATAATACTTTTCTAAAAATATTTATACTTATCAAAAACACATGTCACAAATCCCTTACTTGAAAATAGAAGACGCGAGAGATTGTACAAGAAGAGCTCAAGTGTCCGTGTTCTCGTTCTCGTCACCTAAATGAAAAACCAAAACTTATTACTGACAAACTCTTCCTAAGTATTTAAACTTATACCTCAATCACAACCTAACTCTCAAACTCAAGAAAATCTTAATTCCCATCACATAAAGTTCCCCAAAGCACATGATACAATCATCAAACACATTGTGCATTCAAACCATAGAAAAACCAAGGCATAAAATTTATATATGATCCAAATATACCAAAGGATGATCATATTAAATTATAGCTCAAAACATTCACCCTAACTTCAAAATTAAATCCACAAAGTCAGAGTTATCCTACCCTGTTTACAGCTCATTACAGCAGCAAAAGCCCCATTTGTAAAATACGAATGGACTGTTCACACACATCCAAATGTCATGAAATTTTACATAACTACTCTCCTGTATGTTCAGTATATACCATAAAAATTTCAGAGTCAAAACATAAACTCATGATTTATTAAAAATCATAGAAAGCAACATGCTCAAATCTGTCCTGACAGAATTTCTTGCAATTTAAAAATTAAACCATTATTTTTCTACTCATCCAAATACTGTGAGATCACTTCCATAACAACCATGTGTGTCTTAGAATTCATAAAAACTACTCTTAGCATTCTAATTCACAGAAAATTATTTAATACATAATTTTCTTGTGGTAAACATCAAATCTGTCACAGTGACAGTTTCAGCATATGTTATTACTAAAATCATCAACAAATAGCTATTGACCTTCATTTCATTTGGGTATTTTTATACCTACCCTACACATAATAAAATACCTTAATAAGCATCTAATAGACCACAATATCATCAAATTTTAAATTACTAAAACAGAATCACAAAATCAGCTTCTAAAATCAGAACAGAGGATGAAGAAGTAGAAATAACAAAACAATTATGCTATCCAAAATACACAAAATCAGATGAAGTTTTAATTACTTACTTACAAACTTTGAAGATGAAACCTTAGTGTTTAGGCTCTTAATTTCTTCTTAGAGAGAGTTGTCTATGATTTTGGTGAGAGAGTGAGGAAGAGATGTTGCTGTGTGAGAGGGGAAGAAGAAAGAAACAAGAATAAAGAAGGAGTAGAGAAAGGAGAAAAAGGAGCTGCTGGACTTCAGATGCAGCAAAAGAAAGATAAGGCAATTTGACTTTTGGGGTGGGATACGTGTGATGTTAGGGTAGAAAATATCACACCCACTTTTTCCAACTTTTGACAATTCTACTTTCCACCCCTTATAAGTTTATATCTTTAGAAAGACCCAAAGAATAATATAACTTTGCACGCGCACACACACACACACACACATATATATACACTTAACTTTATAAAGTTATATCCATAACATTAAAATAGCATATATGTTTTATAATATCACAAAATCAGAGCTTCATGCACTTAAAAGTAATTAAGATAATAACATGCATATAAACCCATAAAATTAAATATGCAATTAAGTTGGGGTGTTACAGGAATGGTCAAAAATCAAGCTTGAAGAGCTTTTGTTTGAGATATCTAGTTTAAACTTTTCTTTTTCTTTTCTTTTCCTTTTTGCACTTTAATCTTTCTGTTTGCTTTATTTTATTGTTGTAGTCTGTTGTAATATGTTTATGTAGTCTAGGTTTACGTTTTTGTATGTCTAAAAAGCATGTTAGGATGTTAGATTTAGCGTTTCAAAGTTTTGATGTGTTTCTAGGCAAAAACCCACGTGCGCATAATCTTGCCTGCACACGCAGGGTTGTTCATGTGTGCGCATGAACTAGCCCCGAAACTCTAATTTTTGTTTTATCTGTTTTTCCTTCTGCTTTCACATGTATGCTTATGTTTAGTTTAATTATTGGTGTGTCTCTCACATATTAGAATTAGGGTTTATCTTATGTTGTTTAATTTTGATGCCATGAACATGCATTCACACGCTCACGCATAATGCCATAGGTGCTGAGTTGCTACAAGGTAAGTGAGCTAAGTCATGCATTAGTATGAACATGCATCATTGTGTTGTTTGATGCTTAATTTCAAACTTAAGAGATTGGAATATATGTTATGACCTATGTTGGATTGCCGTGCCCTTTTGCTACCTTGTCTTTGTTGCTGCCTTGTTTGATGATGATATGTTATGCCATGATTAGATGAATGCTAGGATGATGTAAGATGCCATGCTAGGATTTGTGATGTGATGTTATGCATGATTAGATGAATGTTAGGCTTTGGTTGATTGCCATGATAGATGTATGGTTAAGGATGATCGATGTCATGTTGATTGTTACATGAATGTTAGTATGTGTGTGAGTTAGAATAACAATATTGAGTATGCATTTAATAGGATTAAGACATAAGACACAAATGAGGAGAAGCCAACCTTAGGGCTAGGCGGTTTTTGGTGCCTAACACCTTCCTAAGACCGTACTTTAACTCCGAACCCATACTTCTGGTAGTAAGATCAAAAAGTCCTTTCTCGAGAGGACACTATATATATGGTTCCTAGATCATTGTAAAAACTAGGTAGCGACTCCCATTTCCATTGTGTCCACAGCTATGTATATCGTGCCTCCAGGCTCCTGAGGACACCCTTCACACCTTGAAGGGATGTCCAAATTTGAAGCAGATCTGGTCTGTGGATTTCAAGAACCTGGTTGCTGCAAATTATCAGCTTCATTCATTTGCTGATTTGTTTGGGCTGGTGCTTAAAACTCTAAGCAATATGGCTCAATTTGCCATGACATGTTGGTTGATTTGGAATAAGAGAAATAAGGTCCGTGTTCACCAGCTCGTGATTCCCCTGGACTGAATTACTCTTTCTGCTTGTGATCACTTGGCTGAGTTCCATGTATTCCACAACAAGGCACCCAAGAAAGCTCGGCCAGCAAAGAAGATTTGGAAGCCTCTTGATGTAGGTAAAGCAAAAGCAAACTTCGATAGGGCCATGTTTGATGAACTAAATGAAGTAGGTATTGCAGTTGCTGTCCAAAATTCCCAAGGGGAGATAATGATAGCCCTATCTGAAAAAATACCAAAGCCATCTTTGGTAATCATGCTTGAATCGCTTACTGCTAGATGAGCTGCCCTTTTTATTCAAGAACTCGGCTTCCATGACTTTATCCTCGAAGGAGATTCAGAAATCTGCATCAACACGCATCTTAGTGGAATGTCACCACCAACCTCCTTTGGTCACTTGATTAAAGACACTTAGTCTTATACTAGCTCTCTGCGGAGCGTTTCATTCTCTCACACTCCCAGACGAGGTAATGCTTTAGCACATGGCCTAGCTCAGAGAGCAAGACTTTCATTTCCGTTTATGGTCTAGATGGAGGATATTCCTCCAGATCTTTACCATTGTTATGTTCATGATTTTTCAACTATCAAATAAATTGCCTAATTGGGATGTTCCTCAAAAAAAAAAAAAAAAAAACCTCTTAGGCCTATAAAGAGGCTAAATGAAATATGTTTATTAAACACTTCCCCATCTAAGGTTCCCTTACAAATACAAACACAATTTTGTTAAGAGAATGATGTTACAAGACAACTTATGTCATCATTTATTTTAGCATACTTTATTTATTATCGAATCAATAAAAAACTCCTATGAATTATTAAGATTAAAGGATAATTAAAATATGTTAATCATCATTATACAAATGTTGTGGAGTGCCAAACACACCTTCACCACACATAAACTAACTACTGAAACTATTTTAATAGTTCAAAAATATTTTATTACTTTGTTTTTGGCATAAAGAATTCAAACAAAGTTTTGAACTGATCTGCTAAGAATAAAATATTCTCAAAATTCTCCTTTTGATATGATATGCTACTCATTCCATTCATTAGGATATGAGACCTTATATGCTCTTAACTTGAGGTTGGTAATAAAAAAAATTAGACATTAAGTGACCAATCACACCTAGAAAATCCTATGATTAATGATGACTCTAGTCATCCTTCCAAACGGCTCACTATGGGGTTGGTTCATAATCTAATATCGATTGCTTATTGACTCCACTAAAAACATAGAGGGTTCAAGCCAAATAGTTTTATTATTCCAACAAGTCATACTTTATTCATTCAACATTTTTATTGAAAAAAAAAATCACCAAAAAATTAAAAACAACATAAAATAAAAGTTGTAGGAAAAAGAAAAGAAAAGAAAAGAAAATTTTGAAATGCATAAAGAGAATGACAACTTGTGCAGAAGAGAAGGCATAAACCATTTAGGTTAAGTCGTCCATTTGACTGATTTAAGGACTGGTATGGATGTCCTGGATAATTCAACTTGTGCAGAAGAGAAGGCAACTTCGCTTCTTGTGCCAAAGAACTGGATTACCAGTGTCATTTTTTGAAGCAATTAAATATTAATTTACCATTTATCCATGAGAGGTCAATCAAGACCCAAACACAAGAATTTCATCAGGATAAGAGATGAGTGTTGCTAGCAAGAGCATGAGAAACATAGTATAGTACCCACAAGATCACCTTAATCAGCTTGAAAAGGAACGGGTGCGCTCAAACAGGAACCTTGCCAAGAGTATGGGAGATCAGTAGCAGTATACATGATTCACCAGCACCTTCTGGGTTGGACCCCTTCCCATATATTGCAAACATCTCTATTCGAACCATAGATATAAAACACAACCAAAGATGACATTACCGCTGAGCTATCAATTTAACCTGTATATTTGTCATCATTATAAGATGCAACTAATCACTTCACACACACAAGAGAGGGGGGGAGAGAGAATGGGGGGGTAATAAGATCTAATATATACCCAGTCACAAAATTGTTCAATTGACAACCTGCACTAACACAATACATAATATCCATCTTAACCGTCAATATAGAGGCTAGACTACACTAAAATCATAACATGACATCAACACTATCCAACGATATCAGCAATAGATTCGCCCTAGTCCAAAGGATTAACAAATTTGAAACTGGATTTAAAGGCAGCAAGAGACGAATATCCAATCGAAAACCTTCACAGCACTTGTAATATCCCTGCTGGAAAAAAAAACAATGATAGAAGTGAGTTTTCCAACAAAGAAAGCTTTATTATGGAAAATTGGGTATAAGAAAATAATAAGAGATAACTATTTTCTAACCACATAAATCAGGTAAACAAAATATATGCAAAACATTCACTCATAGCATTTTTTTTTTTTTTTTTTTGGTGGTGGGTTTACTGCAATATTCGCAAGAGATAAGTGAAAGGATCATGCTGACTTAACAATCCTTGTAGAGTAACTCTTCCACAATTTTTACAAAGAATCTAAAAAAAATGTAAGATCTGTAAATGAGTCAAGTCTGGATCTATTTATAACTCAAACACAATGGACGTATCAAACCACACCAGTTTCACAATTATGAACTACATTACTTGCAAATGATCTCTAGCTCAAATGTCGTAAGAACATGGTGGAGGGTGAGGTCATGAGTTCAAGACCACAAGGTGAGTATAATTACCAATAAAATATCATTAAAAAATGGAATTACATTTACATGTTTTTACAAAGAAGCATGTATTTAATTCAAAGTTTGCAACAGATGTTCAGGCTTTGACATTGACATGAAATTACACACCTGGAACATATCCAAAAAACCAAACAAACAAACAAACCAAGAGAACAAAACCTACTGAGGAGAGCAATGGAATCCCAAGGCCATTCAAGATGAAAGAACTGAGCCCCAACAGAAAACATTATGCAAGAGCATCAAAGGGCCATCAATTGATAAATCAAGACACCAGAACAAAGAGCTATCAGCCACAATAAACAGTTCCATATTTCCGTTTTCTATTCTCAATAAGAAATAAATAAATAAATAAAATATCTATTTCACCCAAATTTTGGGACTCAGGTTTGGTGGTGGGTTTTATTTCACCCAAATTTGAGATTTGTTTGTCATCTACCATAGAGGATCTCTAAATAATAGCAATTGCATCTTCATTGTTCAGGAGTACAACACGAAAGCCAAATCCATAACCACATGTAGGACTTTGCATACATGACTACAATTGATTGCAGTACAGGAGTGTTGGTAAAGAAAGAGAAAAATCATATGATTTCAGACCTAAACAATAATATTATCAAGAGGCATTGCCCAATATATTTGATTGCTCTTCAATGTTCCACGGAGATTTAGTTGTGTTTCTTGGAACATTCATTAGCATGTACCCTTGCCACATTTTTGGGAAAGCAGAGCTTACACAAGCAGTGCTGGCTCCATGATAAGATAGTAGTGCCATTTGTCAAAACACAAGTGACACGATGGTATAGAGCAACCTTCCACTTCACAACCTAGAACAGCTAGAAAACCCAAGGCTTCACCACTTAAGGCGCCTGGTCACCACTAAGCTTAAAGAAAATCTCACAAGAAAATCATATTAAAAAATACTATGTTCGAAATACCTCCTGGAGCCGTTTTATAGAGCTTCCCGGAATGCTCAAAATACACCCCACAGCATCCTCAACAGAAATAAGCCAAAATGAAAAATGAAAATTCTGAAGTAATCCCTAGATAAAAGTCATTAAAAATTTTATAATAATAAATACTAATAAACAAATCTGAATTAGTCTCATGGTGTCGGCACCACATGATAACCTGTCACTCACAGATATCTGACACTACTTCTAACAAATAAATAACATTTTTTTAAGCAAGTACAAAAGCAAAGTTATAATATGTCTCCAATGGATGTTGGAGACATCCATTGGGAGCTAATACTCCTCCAATGGATGTTGGAGACCGGATGAGATGGAAGTTGAAGCCTAATAGGGAATTTGACATCTGGTCGTTTTATAATAAATTAAGGGATTCTCCCTCAATTGTCTTTACTTGGAAAGCTATATGGAGAGCAAAGGCCCCTAGGCGAGTTTCTTTCTTTGTTTGGTGTGTAGCTTGGAATAAGATCCTAACGGGTGACAACTTGAGATTGAGGAGATTGGATTTTGTGGACTGGTGCATTATGTGCCGTCACTGTGGAGAGACGGTAGACCACTTACTTCTTCATTGTGAGATGGCTTATCGGTTATGGAGTTTTGTCTTTATAACTTTTGGCTTGTCTTGGGTTATACCTAGATCGATACCAGATTTGCTTTTTGGCTGGTGGAATTGGTTGGGGAAGCACTCGTCTCAGATTTGGAATTTAGTTCCATTAGGCATCCTATGGTGTGATTGGAAGGAGCAGAATCGACGGACTTTTGAGGACTTGGATAGCACCAGTGATCAGTTGCTTGCTTCTTTTAATGGGACTCTTTTTGATTGGTCTAGGGCATGGGAACTCACGACTAGTGACTCTCTCCCTTCTTTTCTTAGCTCCCTTTCTCTTTTGTAATTTTTCTGTTGTTTGGTTTTCTTTTTTGTTTTTGTTTTGTTTTCTTCTTCTTGTATTTTCTAGGTTTGCTCTATATTCTTCATGCATAGAGTAGCTTTTCGTATATATATCATTCTTACTTATCAAAAAATATATATATATATATATATATATATATATATTTCTCCAAAAAATACCTTATAGAAACAAATCTACATGAAAAACATAATGTATTGTTAGAAAAAGACTACAAAACCAATTAAAACCCCCAACTTAATAAAGGGTTAAAACCATAAATCCGATTTGGCTCTAGTACCAATCAACCACCATATTGAGTGTTGTATAGGATAACCTTACCCACTAACACTCTAGTATCGCTACCAAGCCACAAATGTTTTGGTGAAAGATCACCACTGATGCAAAAGCAAAAGCAAAATTATTTTAGAATTTATATTTTCAGATTTTTTGTATTTGAATATAGACGTGATTAATGAAATTCAGATTGGATATTTTCCAATAGTTGGGTGTTGATTCCTAACGCCTTAGGTGCTGATGCCTAGGTTTAGCTTCATGCTGATTCCAAGTGACCCCCAGTGCTGTTTCTTAGGATTATCCTTTAATTTTCTAGTTACTTTTAATTGTCCTGCATCAACCACCTCATCATGACCTCCGCTGTCAATCTACAGTAAAAGCCAAGTGGTTATTGTAGATTGGGAGGTTACTAGAACATTGCTGTGATAGGTATTGGGCTGTCCATTTAATCTGACAAAGAATGAGCAGTTCCTAGAACTCTCACCATTCCATAATCCATAGTCTGTCTCAAAGAGTGGTGTGTATACCATAAGGTAAGGTTGGCTAATTGTGGGCTGAATTCAAAACTTTTGAGTATTCAGTTCCACCATGACAAAAGGGTTAGCAAAGCACCGGGCTACTATATTAGAGGGAATGATGAGAAGGCTTAGAGGAGAAGCACAACACTGTGAGTTGGGCGCAGTCCTGGTTTCAGGGGGAGACCACTGGTCTAAGGAGGTCATTAGGAGACTAGAGCAGCAGCACATAGACCACATGGTGTTCCACAACCAAAAGTGAGATCACAATAAGACTGACTTGTTGGTTTAATGGTTGGGACACGGAAAAGGAATGGGGGAGAATACAGAGGTGATATGTTTGGGATCATTGTGGTTACTGATTGACAGCAGGGCCAAACACATTTTAAATTTCAGATGAGCCACATGAGTTATGACAATTTAGGGTTGATTTCATAGTTGATAAGAAGCTAAATTGTTTTTTTTTTAAGAGTCTATAGCATATGCTAGAAATCAGGGGCATGAATATCTTCACATCAAGAAGTTGGTTGACAGATCTAAAAAGTTTCCCTATGAACAAATGCTGCAACATTTTAAGAACATAATGTCAACCATACCCAGAGGTGTAATTGACTGCAACAAGAAAATTGGCAGAAGACATAATCTATAATCCCAGGTCATCAACTTATACAACTCTGACGCAGGGAGCCAAGATTTTATGTTTTAATTTGCAACTAATATTGTTTTTGAATTTGGTTATTAATGTTGAGGGTTTTTAGGAATTTAAATTAGATGTTTTCCATATTGGTGTAATCCCCTAAACCCTATTTAACTAGTACTTCTGTAATGGTGAAAGACAGATGAATTTGAATAAGATTAATTGTTATGAGTTGAGAATGTCTCCTCCCTTGTTTCTCTTTTATTCTGCTTTTATCATTTATTTTCCTACTGTTCTGCATCAAACTCTGATGAAACTTCTAACATATATTTCATATATATGGAGCATTTGCCAAACACCATAATTATTGGAAAAGGACTCTCTCCATTTGTTTTTGAAATTGAGAGGATCCATTTCAAGGTAAAAATTTAGTATTTCGAGAATCTAAAGGTAAATATGGTGTCATGTCATTTAAAATCAGTTATCATTCTTTATTTGATAGAATGAGATTTTAAACAACCCATGTATGCCTTTAAAAAAAAAAAAAAAAAAAACTACACTAAACTAAATCTTCACTATTAAATGGATTAGTTCCTGTCCATTTGCTTTGAAATGAGAGGATCTTGATCCATAATTATTGAGGTCAAAGCACTAAACATGTGGCAGGTGTGAGATCTCTAGCATTGCAACTCTACAATGTGAGTGCTTATGGGAGGTACCATGTAGAATGAGAAATGACTACATCTCATATACTAAATGATGTAGGTAAAACCCACAAAAAAGAGAGATGACTACATCTTGTATGCTAAATGATGTAGGTAAAACCCACAAAAAGTACCTAATTGCTACTAGACATATTTAGAGATTAAAATATCAAAAAGAGCTATAGATATCAAAATCATTGCCAAAGGGCTGTTTTTCAGGGCTAAACAGCCAGGGAAAAGAAAGCAAACAACTTTCTTTCTTCTTCTTTTTTTAATTTATTTTTTATTTTTTTTAGATATGATAGGATTTCATCAACTCCGTGATATTTTTTCTTTATTCTTTTTGGTGTAGGTGGGATTCAAACCCAGGTTCTTTATTCAACAAGAAGAAACTTTACCAATTGGACTAACTAGAACCCACAAGAAAGAAAACAACCTTCTTTGCAGAAAATTTATTAAATCTGAATAATAATCTAATTATCATAGAAACCCTAATTAAAATCACATCCTAGCCTTTGAAAATAATATAACCAGCCACCAAAAACAACCAAAATAAAAGGACTACAAAAAACAACCACCACCAAGGTTTAGACTATGAATCCTCAGCAGGCTAGTCAAGGTTAACCATATGCATTCTTCTTAACATTCTATTTATCCGAAGTCAAACTCACTTTTACTTCCTTATTGACGTCTTTTTTTTAGCACTTTTATTAATGCTATTTTCTATCGTTTTTCCCCCTCAACTTGAATTTAACTCACTCTTTTTCACTAGTGCTTTAAATATTAATCGCCTCAAAATTAAGCATTTGACCGCTAACTAAATTAGCTTTGTTGCCAAAAGCCTTGTAGCTCATCTGGCACCTCTTGGTGTTTCCAATGGAGACGTCCAAGATTCAAATCCCCTCTCCCCCGTTGTAATTATCAAAAAACAAAATTAGCTTTGTCATTCTCTAGATAAACAAACATAATCAATCCATATTTGCTCGTGTTCACCCCAACCTCATTGCCTTTTGGCCTTCCATTCCCATGACTTCCTTTAATCATAATCAACCTCACTAACTTTTGTCCTTCCATTCCCATAACTTCTTCCAATAATAACCTCAAATTCCCTAGCCTTGTTTCCTTTTTCTACCTCTTCAGCCCTACTGTCAATCGCAATTACTCCAAACCACCACAACCATCCTCCATTTTTTTCACTTCTTGATCTTGATAATCCTCATAATTGTCCTCTCCCCTAGAGGATGATTCCAGCAATGTGACAAACCCACCCAAATCAGCCAAAGCAACATCCTCTCCACCATCTTCACTCCTTTTCAATTCAACCCATCCAAACATCAGAAACAACATTGTCACCACCATCTTCATCCTTATTCCTTTTCAAACCATCTGCATCATCCCAAACAGAATCCTCAGCAACATCCTCATCTTCATTCCTTTTTAGACCATATGAAGCATCCCACACAACATCAACACCACCATCCCCATCCTAATTCTTTTTCAACAATCCTAACTGCAACCAAGCCCTGCCCACCACACGACTACTCTTCCTATCATCTAAATTCAAGCAACTACTCTCACCCTTTATTTTTGTCGATGATGAAAACACTTCATCATCACCCATCCTCGCATCGAAATTCAGATCACTTCTTTCATTCACATCTTTTTCGCTCAAAACGTCATCTTCATCAACATCAACACAAACAACATCCTCATTCAAGTTGAGGGGAAGGCCAAAAGGCATAGAGGTTGAGGTAAGGGTGAAGAGGAGGAAAGATGGATTGGAAATATTTGTTTATTTGAAGAATAACAAAAATGACAGCTAATTCTATTAATGCCACAACTGTTTTTTGATAGGTAATATGAGTACAATTATTGATGAAAAAAGAAGAAAGAAACATACAAGGTTTTCATGATGATGAACAAAGAAAAGCACTAACATTAACGCCACAAAACTTATCAATGTACCAATGCAAAAGAGAGAGTTGATTCAAGTTGAGGGAACAAAAAAGGATAGAGGAAGGCCAAAAATGACATTAATATAAGTAGTCAAAAATGACATGTCAATAAGGAATTAACAAAGAGTATGACTTTGGATAGAACGAACATTGCTTCCATTAATGCACTAGAGAGAAAGAATGGTATCACTTCTATCAAAAAGTTTATCAAAATACTTTTCCATCTCTCTTTAATCTGCTCTTCTTTTACTAACACTCTTTGATCTTCATCTTTAATGCACTTAACACCATTCAAGTCTCTTGGTTGCATTTCCCCTGTCTTAGTAAGTGTACCGCAACTCAACCTCCTCAGTAGAAATGAACTAGAAGCAGCCAAAATGCTAGAATTTATACAAATTCCTATAAAGTATATGCACCTTTCAAAAAAGAAGAAGAAGAAGAATATCTACAATGGCACAGTTGAATTCTAAACATAACAGGAACAAGAAGCAACCTTAAACTACAAAACCCTGAAATCAGCACACTTCCATAAGGTCAAACAAAGAAAATCAAACAGATGGTAACAAACACATGAAAATATTTTCTATTTCCTACCCATATCTTCTCTATAAAAGTCTTGCTTTACAAATACGATGCACAGACCCAACTCAAAATGAAGAAAAGCATAAGGTCAAATAGATTGTCTATTATCACAATTATGAAGCCCAATGTCTAAGAATATGATCATCCACTAGAACTAGAAGACATCATGCAAGGGCAACAAAGGGTCATCATACTCATAAGACAAGACATGCAGAAAGCATCTTTACTTCCTCACCTCCAAATAGGTTTGTATGGTGTTCCGGATGGATAACAAACTTGCATTTGATGTAAATTCAGAAGGTACATTCATTTATTCCAGAGAATACATAATTACCCTTAAGGAATACTGAAAGCATCTTAAATATATGAAAAATTCAATAGAAACCAGTTAAATCTAGACCCTAGCATACAGGACTATCATTGACTGAAATACACAAAAGAAGTTCATTATCATGTGATGTTGTCAAATGTGGTGACTCTTCAAGTCTCCATATAGACTATAAACTATACTTCATCTTAAACAGAACATGAACAGATAATACAGTCCAAGAGTGTGCCTCTTGCCTCTGTTTTGAGACACTGAAACTGCTATGCGCAACAAGTAAGTGGGGGCAGATGTGGGAGGTTCTATTCAGAAAACAATACATAAGAACCGATTACTATGCACAAGGAACTTTAATAGAAACGTATCTATTTGCTTTTATAGGTACTAATAGAAACATTTTATAATTTATAGCAGCAACAGTGCTACAAATGCGACATAGTGAAATCAGTTTAAAAACCTAACCTAATTACTGCTGTTGTTGCTGCTGCTGAGGGTTTGGTGGAGGTGGCATACTGGGTCGGGGAGGCCCAAAAACAGGAACAGGCGGCATCCCAGGACGACCAGGTGGCGGCGGCGGGCCTCTCATCATCTGACCGGGTGGCGGTGGCCCCATTGGCCTCTGACCAAAATGCGGCGGCGGTGGAACCTGAAACTGTGGCCTCGCTGCAGCAAACTGGCCCTGACCCTGGCCCTGTGGCATAGGCATCCCCCGCATCATAGGAGGAGGAGGAGGAGGAGGAGCACCCTGTACAGGGTACGCAGGGGGCCGCATCACAGGGGGCGTAGGGTAAGTCATCGGAGGCGCCGAGAGCTGCGGCCGTGCCATCTGAGGCTGCATCATATTAGGCGCAGGGCCACCGACTCCGCGGACAGGACCGGCGAGGCCTGGCTGAGCCTGAATTAGGGGTGCAGTAGGAATACCTCGGCCAGCAGCACGGCCAATACCGGGTCCGGCCATGGCGGCAGCATTAGCAGCCTTTGCACGGGACTCTTCGGGAGGAGGTGGGCCCTCGACAGTCATGGAAATGACCTCTTCGCCGCGGAGGAGGACGAGGCCGAGGGTGCGGCGGTCCTCGCGCTCTTCGTTGTTGTTGGTTCTCTTGCCTTTGGCAGGGGGAAGCTTGCGGAACTCTTCGCAGTCGCCCAAGACGAGGTTCATGTGGCGATCGAAGGCCATGAACTTGCCCACTAACTGGCGCCCATCTTGGATTGTGACGCGCATACGGTAGTTGATGTACTGGAGCATCTTCGAGCTCTTCGACATCGACATTTTTAGCCAGATTTCGCCCTAACACCTCTCCCTATCTCTCTCTACTCACTACTCTGGAATCTAGATGCAGATGGGTGTTACTCCTCGACTCCTTTTATATTTGGGGTTTTTGGGTTGGGGTTTTAGATTTTTTTTTTTTTTTTTTTTTTTTTTTTTTTTTTTTTTGAAATTGGGGTTTTAGATTTCGCTTCCCAAAGCTTAAAATGTAAATAATAGGGTAAATTTCATGTTATCTCCTAGACTATATACCCATAGCCTCCCTAAATGACTAGGGTGTAACACAATATTTTGTTTTTTTTATTCTTCTTAGGTCAAGACGATAATTTTTTTTTTTTGTGTATGTAAGGTTCGAACCTTCTTTTTATATTCTTAGGTCTAGATGCTAATTGATTTTTTGTGTATTTAAGATTTGAACATTTTTTTAAAAATAATTACAATATGTTGTTAACCCTGCAGCTTGAGCCATTTCTCCCCCTAGACCATGGTTTTGAAACTTGGATTGGACCAGATATTGGACAGGGTTAACCGAGAACCGGTCATCACTCCAGTTTTTTAAACTAAGAAAATTGAAAAATTAAAATTTTCTGTGAATCTCTTCACTAATGGTTAAATCGTTCGGGTTTCTAAATTGGGCATGGGTTCACCGATCAAACCTTAAAGACTGCCCCAAAAATCTTCTTTGATTAAATGGAGGATAGACGACCCTTTTTGGCCAGAGCAATCTGTTGTTGGTTTCCGACTGAAGCCCAAGCCTCGGAGCAATCTCTTGTTGGTTTCTGACTGAAGCCCAAGCCCCCATGAATCTCTTATGTAGCTTACAGTCCCTGGATCTTTACTGTTTTGGGAGGTTCAAATTTGTTTTGGAGAGACTGGGGTGAGAAAGACAAACAAAGAGGGAGAAAGAGAGAAGAAGAAGAAGAGCAAGAGAAGGATGCTTCTAAGTTCTAATTTTTGAAATGTTTTAATGAGATGGAAATAAAGTCTCAAGTCGGATGCATTAGGAGTGATTTTTTTTTTTTTTTTGGGATTAGGGATTTTTTTAAAATTGCATAAAGATCTCTTCCCTCTTGTTTGTCAATATTGCATTAGTGTACTTTTTCTTTTCTTCTCTTAATTGCATTTTTGTGGTGGTTTCACACTTCACAGTTGGAGTATTCTTATAAGTTTGGCTTACCTCTAATACTTTTTTAATTGGAATCTCCTTTTATTTTAATGAGAAACTGTCGCATTACCCACTAACTAAATAAAACTAGTATGTAGCCCCTTGCTACCGCATGGGAATGAATATATTATTAATCATGAGTTTATTCATGTTTAAAAGGCTCAGTTAAGTCTAAATTCATATTATTAACCAGAAAATTTCATTAACAAAACTTAGCAGTATATATATTTTACATAGAAAGATGAACCTTGATGACAATGTTTATCCAAAAGATCCATTCACGCTTTTGAATCTTCAATCTCTATTGGTGATTGTAATTTTCATAACTTAAAAAATTTTAAATTAAAAAAAAAAACCCTCAGAGTTGTACTCATTTTGTAGTTTTACGATGGGTCATTTTGTAACATGATGGACATTTGTGTGAAGGAAAAACCTCTGAAGTTTCATGGCTGATAAAAGAAATTCTCTCCAATATCTTTTTATATAGAGATGGGTTTGTGCACGTTTTTATACATCCTTCATAGTTGTATTATTACGAAGCAGGTCCAATGGATTTAGATTGGTACTACCGATTCCCAAAGTATGAGTGTTTAATGTGTTATTAATTTCATCTCATTGGCTTCTACACATGATAGCAAAATTAAAAATAATTAGATTGTACACGTGTATAGTAAAATTGGACTCCAATTTCAGATTCTAATTGAACAATTGGAATGATAATATATTATAGTAACAACAATAGGAAAATTCAAATAAAATTTCAGATTAAATTGTAATAATTTGAATAAAAAATTCCAGTAGAAAGACAGGGTGGAGTGATCCACTCTAAGAAGGCGACTAAACTTGCGTAAATATAGAATAATAAATCTCTCTCTGGAAAATTTACATTATTCATAACCTTTACCTTCACTGAAAATTTTAAAAACATAGTGACTTACATCTGCCATCCAGACATCTATAGCCGGGTCCTCTCCAATTCGCGTGAGATTCCATTGATCACTAAGTTCCTTTGCAGCCTGCAAAAAATATCATCGATCGGTCCACAACAGTGCTTTCTTCATTGTTATAGGTGCCAAACCTGAACAAAAAGCCAAATATAAGGATAGTGAATTTTAGGCATAATGTGCATCTAATTAGATATTAGCAATTTATAACAAATGTAAAGATGCAAACTTTGTAAGTGAATAGTAAACAAAACTCAGTGTCAGAACCAAGAAGAAAACACTTTAATCCGAAACTCAGTGCAAATGTAAAGATGCAAACTTTGTAAGCAATTTATAACAAAGATGCAAACTCTGGCTCTACTATCTTTTTGGAAATTATGCAATGTACCCAAACTAAGTTCTTATCACCGATATTAATCTCTTTGGTTTTCACGTTTGACTACAAAATCAAGAAAAAACTTAATTAGCATAGTAACTCACTTGACTCGATACATAGAAGTAGTTTTAATGAGAATGAGCCCACATACATTTAGCCACATAATGCAAAATTCAACTTTAATTTCACCGATATTAATCTCTTTGGTTTTCATGTTTGACTGCAAAATTAAGAAAAAACTTAATTAGCACAGTAACTCACTTGACCCGATACATAGAAGTGGTTTTAATGAGAATGAGCCCACATACATTTAGCCACATGATGCAAAATTCAACTTTAATTTCAGATTCTAGATACATGGCACAAAATTAGAACTCTAATTAGGAATTCTAATTTGGTGTGTACACGTGGCACACAATTAGAATTCTAATTTGAAATTCAATTTCGTACACGTGGCACACAATTAGAGTTCTAATTTGAAATTCAATTTCACACTCTCTCTGCTTCACCTATTATTATATATATAGATGTGGAGATTAAAACTTGTTAGGGTCATATTTTACGTAATTGGCTAATCCTTTGATAAAATGCACTTTCCTTATAGTTTGGTAGATCTAAGATGGGTTTAATACATCAAGAAATATGTTGTTCAAGCATATCAAGTGTTCGTATTAAAAGACATGAAGATTGGTCTATGAAACAAGTGAAGAAAAGCTGTTCTTTAAGTTTCGACAGATAGTTTGACAGATGCCTACTAGCGAGACCTAATATGAAGTTCGATAGCAGCTCGATCTATCGTGAATTACGATTTTCAGTTTTCCAGATCTAAAATTTGGCCCAGGCTTATGTATTTGTTTAGGGTTTCTTTTCTCACTACCTTAGACATATATAAGGCTTATTTTAAAAGCCGTCACATATGGATACAGTGACCTAGAGACTTATTCTTTCTGTGATAAGCTACAGTGTTTGTATGCCATAGGGTTTTGTAACCAAGTACTTCCTAATCTTTATTGTTGATGAATTGAAGAACTTTACAACCAATAACATCATTCAAAGCTGCTAAAGATAGTCATGTACTGGGATCCGTGCAAAGGCTTAGTCATAAATTGGAGATTTGTGCATCAAAGGAAAAAAGGTTACTACAAGATCAAGTTCAATTGGGTATTGAAGCGAAGGCTCAACTGTAGTTAGGTATTTTGGGATAGGCCAGGGTAGTGGTAAGATTCCTTATACTTGTAACTGCTTGATTGTTAATTAGTGGATTCTTGAGAGTGGTGACCTTAAATCACTCGGTGGAGTTTTCTCATTGCGAAAGGTTTTTTCCATTTGTTAACAAATCACCGTGTCAATTTAATTTATGCTACATTTAGTTTATTTGGTGATTTGTTGGTGCCTTCACATTTTGCATGCAATTGAACCTAATTAATCAATTTGGGTAATTGAATTAATTAACCGGGATCAAGCTATCTTAACCCAACAAGTGGTATCAGAGTGGGCACACTCTGATTAGGTTTTAATATTTACTATGTGATTCATTGACCCCTGTTGTCATGGAATCAAATTGCATGAAAATATCTTTTTCTTCAAATATCTTTTGTGTTTCTATCATTGATATGCTCAAGTTTCTCAAGACATGCAAGTCAAAAAGATATTTGAAATTAATCTTGATGATTGTAGAAAAAGGTATATCTGTGAGTAGAAGAAGACTAGACTGTCTCAGAATGTATCTCCATAATGGTGTACACCTCAAGAAGATAAAGGCAAGGGTAAAACCACTTGGTGATCAAATCAAAGAAAAGACCATGCCTTATGATATGACAAATAAGCATGAAGTATGCTTCATGATGCACTATGCTTTCAAAGTGATGAACACATGTTTGTGGTATCTTGATAGTGTTTGCTAGAGACACATGACTAGAAACCACACTCTCTTTAAGACATTTGAATCCAAGAAAGGTGGTAGTGTCACTTTTGGTGATGAAAGCAAATCTCAAATAAAGGGAAAGGGAATCATATCTCTACTAGGGTTATCGGACATTGCAAATGTGTTGTATGTGGAAGAGTTGAGAGTGATTTTATTAAGTATAAGTCAGATTTGTGATCAGGACTTTATGGTGCCGTTTTCGAAAGGAAAATGTCTGGTGTTAAATGAGTTAGGTGAGCAATTCATAAGCGGGATTTGGACATTGGATAATTGCTATGGTCTAGTTCCTGGTGCTGAGATTGTGTCCAACAGCATTCGAATGCCAAATGAAAACTTATGGCATCAAATGATAGGAAAAGCTAGCTACAAGCAACTGTCAATTGTGTCAAAGAATGAAGCCGTCCTAGGGATACCTAAACTCAATAAAGTGGTAAATGTTGTATATGGACCGTGTCAACTTGGAAAACAAAAAAAAGCTCAACATCATGGCACCTTAACCACTGCCACTACAAAAGCTCTCGAGCTTCTCCACATTGACCTTATGGGCCCAACAAGAATTGAGTCTCTTGGATGAAAGAAATACATCATGGTGGTGGTAGATGACTTCACTAGATTCACCTGGGTTATTTTGCTAAGATCAAAGTCCGAATCTCCTTAACACATAGAGACGTCATGTAAAAGGTTGCAAAATGAAAAAGGGCTAAAAGTTAATCAAATTCGAAGTGATCATGGCAAAGAATTTGAGAACTCTCAAATGGAGTCCTTCTACACAGAGGCTGACATAGCTCAAGAATTCTCGGCACTCCTCAACAGAATGGTGTAGTTGAAAAGAAGAATAAAGTCATTCAGGAGATGGCCAAAACTATGATACATAACAAGGATGTGGCAAAAGATCTATGGGGCGAGGCAGTTAACACTACATGTCATATTGTGAATTGAGTGTACTTCAAACCAGGTACAAAGAAGACCCCATATGAGCTGTGAAAAGGAAGGAAACCAAAGGTAAAGTACTTCAAAATATTTGGTAGCACTTGCTTCATTCTAAAGGACAAAGAGAATGTGGGAAAGTTTGACACCCAAAGCGATAAGGGAATCTTTCTTAGATATTCCTTCACTAGCAAAGCATACAAGGTGCTAAACAAAAGAACTAGAAAGGTCATGAAAACCGTTAATGTTGTGATAGATGAAGCTTCAACTTTCAAATCTTTAAAAGATGTTGATCAACTGCCAAAGTCCATCCTTCCATCCTCCCTTTGACTCTTGAAAATGATCAAGAAGTAGGTGATCAAGATCCTCATTCTCCTGCTTCACCTAGTGCCATGCAGATCTTAGAAGATGCTTCTACATCACTTCAACCTGATGAACATTTGGAAAAAGAACCCTCATCTAGGATTAAACTAATGATCAGGTAGCTACAGTGCTTGAAGAAGTTTCATACTTGTGGCAGTGGTGGTGGTGGTGCCATAAGTGGCTATGGGTTGAAAAGAGGGAGAAGATAGAGAGATAGAGATAAAGAAAGTGAAAAAAATGATAAATAAATAAATTATGTTTAATTATGATGTGAAAATGAGAGCATTGATGTTAAGTGGATTGTGACATAGTAAGTTAAAATAGATAAAGTGACTTTTTAAAATGTTAAAAGCTAAAAACTTCACAATCGTGAATGTTCTTACATGCAAATTTGGTCATATTTAACACGACGCAACATTTAGGAGGTCAATACTCAATAGTATGTTCCCATACTTTGCGGGGTTTTAAGTGTAATTTTCTTTTTATTTTTTTAATTTTAAAAATCCGATTAAGTGTTGCAATCGGGTAAAATATTACGGTGGAAAAACATAAATTTTTTTTTTTTTTTGGAAGAAAAAAAATGGATCCTTTGAAATTTAAAAGACAAAAAAATTAAATAAATAAATAAAAACTTGGCCTAAATTGCAATTCAACGACACTCGCTCTGTGTGTCTGGGTTCGAAATGTTAGCTTCAGTTGTCTCCGTGCCTTCAAGCTTATCAATCACTTGTCGTAGTCGTAGCAGAACCTCGTCCGTTCCTTTGTTTTCTCGCAGGTATATGTAAAGTATTTATTAATTTGTTTCACTTAAAAAACTTCAATTTTTAGTTGCTGTGCCTGTGCCTGTGCCTGCGTTTATCAATTCTTGAATTGCATTCGTTAATCTACAGAAACTCAACGAGGTCGATAGTCTCTGCCTTGCCACCTCCATATGGTGATTCTTTAACATTTGGTAATCTTTTTTTTTCTTTTCTAGTTTTCACTTCCATGAGTTTTTAAATTACACTTCTGTTTAAGATTACAAAATTTTAAGTATCAGACTTTATCCTATAACTAGATTTGGGGATGACCCAATTGTCGTTTTGAGCTTAGTTGTGATTAGGAACAGTTCAACGCCCCTAATTTCATTCAAAAAATTTCCTCTCAACAGTCAACACATTGCTGATATGCATGCGTGACGTAAACACGCTGGGGAATTTGGAGTGGCTGTGCTTCTTAGATCTAGTGCTTATTGATGAATTTTGTTTTAGTTACTAATAAATATAATTGGTTATTCCAAATTCTTTTATAGATACATAAACGCCTGCAGTGATGGTTAATCCACGGACTTTTGCATTGAAAGTAAGTTATAATATGTAACGTATTGTTGTGTCCAGGCTTATCCAGTAAAACTCGTGGGTTACCTAGCAAGCAAGAAGAGAAGGATTTTCGTACCAGAACAAGGTGTATTGCTTGTTCCCCCTTATTTGCTTAGAGTGCTTATTATTATTATTTGTGATATTTCATATATGTGTGTGTGTGTGTGATCATTTGTTGTAGTGACTATATATATTTTCAGGTGATAATTTCCTTTGGAGAGTATTGCACTTAGAGTTTTTCTTTTTAAAAAGAAAAGAAAAGATATATAGAGTATGTGATGCATTGCCACCATTACATCCATTTGATAGAAAATTACATGAAGTTTTAAAAAATGAATAAGCAAGGTAGGAATTGGGTCGAGGAAAAAGCATTGCAGCTGCGTCATATTTGTTTTCATTAGTCTTCACAAATTCAATGATGGAGTAGTTTTTCCTTAATACAATTTTTTCTTACCTATCAATAAAAAGAAAAAGAAAATGGAAACATGTTACATATACCTATGTTCTACTACTTATCTTCCTTCAAGATCCTACAATTATAGAGTTTGATCTGGTTCTATATTTTCTGCTTCTACCATTTCACGCAACAATTATTTTTAAAAAAGTATAGCCATTTAATGGAATAATTGGCTACTTAAACTGTGTTTGATATGCAGTTATGATGCAATAGAAGCCGCCAGAAAGGGGAATCCACCTGTAATGCCGGCTGTGATGACCCCAGGAGGGCCTTTGGATCTCTCATCAGTGTTATTCAGGAATCGCATAATCTTCATTGGTCAGCCAGTCAACTCACAGGTGGCTCAGCGAGTCATATCGCAGCTTGTGACTCTGGCAACTATCGATGAGGATGCAGATATTCTGGTGTGGTTATGTGTTGGCAGTGTTATTTTGTTTTTATAATCTTGGTGCTGATGCATTGGGGCTGCAAAATCAAACTTCTGTGATAAAGATAATGCACAGCTTATGACTTACTCCTGTATCCTCTCAGGTTTATTTGAACTGCCCCGGTGGAAGTACGTACTCTGTGCTGGCAATTTATGATTGCATGTCTTGGGTAAGTTTATAAAGTTTTATTTTTTAATGATTTCTTTGCTCTCTTTTTCTTAAGTAATTCTTCCTACCTTTAGCACATTAGTTATTTTGTCTTGCTACTCTGGTATTGATAATGACCTTACAAAGTAAAAACAAATATTTATTAATTTAGACATTATATTTGAGTGCCTCCTGCCAATGATCCAATGAGTCTGGCTCAAATGGGGCTGACTTCTCCCACAAGAGTGGGTGGAAGGTGAGGTCGTGGTTTCAAAACACACTGAGTGTAACTTACCAATAAACAAAAAACTATACATTGGAGTGTCACCCTATATGAAATGATTGTGACTTTATGCATTAAAGAAAGCCAGTATCTCCAATCTAAAATTTGATAATGGCAAAAAGCACTTTTTAGTCCTTACATTTTCAGGCGATTCTCATTTTAGTCCCTACATTTTATTTTTACCGCTTTTAGTCCCTATCTTGAAAAACCCTTCCCGTTTTGGTCCCTGCTGTTACATTAGAAACGGAGAAAGCTGACGTGGTAAACGACAGAAATAAATAATACTAAATTAATGTCCACGTGGCCTAAATTAATAATAAAAAATGTCATGTCAGCATCTAAATTAAAAAAATTAATTTATTAATTTTAACTAAATAAAAAAAATTAAAAACTAAAAATCATATGAATTGAGATCTAAGTGTGTCTTGAACAAGAACACAAACCCAGATCCAAGAACACAAACCCACGCCCCAAATCACAAACCCATGGCTGACCCGTGACTGCCCTCAAATCACAACCACAAATCCACCGGAATCCGCCACATAACCATCAACAATCCACCACAAATCCAAAACAATAAACCCATCCACTACCCACACAAACCCATCAGAGCAAACTACCCCACCCAAATCTGATTTGAAAAAAAAACTCAGCTAGTCCTGCCACCATTCCTCTCTGATTTGAGTACGAAACCCATCACCAAACTCCGATCTGTGAACGAAACCCACCACCAAACTCTGACCTGTGCCATCATCGAAACCCACCACCAAACTCAAATCTCAGCCACCGAAACCCACCACCAAACTTCAATCCAGCCACCAACCATTACCGATCCAGCCACCGAACGATCATGCAACCCATCACTGACCGACCCAAACTCCAACCACAACCACCGACCCAAACTCTGATCTGTGCCATCACCAAAACCCACCACCTAAAATCGTGAGGATCACGAGGGAGGGTTGAGAGAGAAAAGAGTTTCGGAGATTGAGGCCAGGGAGAATTGTAGAGAGTTGAGAGGTGAGAGTTTTGGAGTTTTGAGAGACTGGGAGAAGCGTAGTCAGAGAAAGCGTAGGATTGACTGATTATCGTTTCTGGGTTTGTGTTCTTGGATCTGGGTTTGTGTTCTTGTTCAAGACACATTTAGATCTTAATTCATATGATTTTTAGTTTTTAATTTAGTTTTTAATTTTTTTTATTTAGTTAAAATCAATAAATTAATTTTTTTAATTTCGATGCTGACGTGACATTTTTTAATGCCAAAAAACATTTTTTATTATTAATTTAGGCCATGTGGACATTAATTTAGTATTATTTATTTTTGCCGTTTGCCAGTCAGCTTTCTCCGTTTCTAATATAATGGCAGAGACCAAAACGGGAAGCGTTTTTCAGGATAGGGACTAAAAGCGGTAAAAATAAAATGAGGGATTAAAATAGGAATCGCCTGAAAATGTAGGGACTAAAAGGTGTTTTTCGCCTTTATATATTTGTTTATTGCAATAAATCCACTGTTTTTAAAACTGGTCTGGACTGGCCGGTTCAATTGGGAACCAGTCATGGCACCAGTCCGGTAAAACTATAAAAAAAGGTCAAGAATGGGTAAAAACCGGGAACTGGTCTCTTTTCTGGTTCTTTAACTGTTCCGGTTTTTAAAACCACGAATAAATCCCAAATTGAGCAAGCTATGAGCAACCATTATAAAGTCCAAGTGACTGAAAATAAGTATATCAGCAATCCTATATAAATGTTGCAGAATCCATTTACTATGACAGTTTACATATAAAATATCTGTCTGTGATGCTAGTACTTGCAAATAGGTGTGATGCTAGTACTTGCAAATAGGTGGCCTGACCATTTTCTACTACACAATAAACAAATTTGAAAGGAAAGGAAAACGATAAATAGGAGAAGAACCAAAATAAACAAGAATTAATAATATGAGGAGCACAAAGGTAACTAAGATGCCAAATAGATATTAATGTCATGCCTGTTTATTCCAAATGGTGGCTTAACCATTTTACTAACTAAACTAAACAAACTTGAAAGGAATGAAATGAACATTTGGAGAAGGAAAACTAAAGAAAGAAGATTACTAAGTAAAAAAGAAAAGAAATGACAAGTCTTCTCCGTCTCTCTCCGTCTGTCTTCTATTTTGATTTACATATTTATCTTTAGATGGGACACTTGAGAAGATTTTAGGGGACATGTGTTTTGGCTGATAATGTTTTCATGCTTGGATCTTTGTCCCATATATTTCATTTGGATGCCTTTCAGAGTTCAAAAGAGGCCATCCTATCTGTAGTTTATAGATTAAATGCTCATTAAAAAAGAAAAAGTTTATAGGTTAAACGCAAAAATTATTTGCACTTAAATCTAAGAAATTAACGGACCGTTGCTGCATCTTGACAGTCTTCTTTCCCATCTACTCATGTGATCCTGTTAGGCTAAGCTGTTTTGTCTTCTGTATTCTCAAAAAAACCTCTTACATTGAGACCTTCTATTTTCCCTAGTCATCAGTGGATTATACGCCTCTCAGTAGATGTCATATGGTACTTGTAAAAGCATGTCATCCATTTTTTTTCTTTATTAATAAAAAGTGTTCAATTTCTTACTCTGCAAGTATTTATTTAATAATTTTTTCAGATTAAGCCCAAGGTTGGCACAGTATGTTTTGGAGTAGCGGCAAGCCAAGGTGCACTTCTTCTTGCTGGTGGAGAAAAGGGAATGCGCTATTCAATGCCAAATGCACGTATTATGATACATCAACCACAGAGTGGATGTGGGGTATGAATTAACTTTTGGTGTAGTTTACTGCATTTTATGAAAGGATTAGATCTGAAGACTAGACTGGAAGTCTGTAACAGATTCTGGTATTATCTTTGCAAACAGATTATATCACAATTATCTTTCTAATCCAATTCACTTTCCTCTTTTATATTTGGCTATTCTTTTTGGCCTTTTGGTTTCTGTATACATGAGCTTATGTGAAGTTTAAATCAGTTTTTTGCTATTTTATGTGGTATGAGATTAGAAAGTTTAAAATTCAAATTAGGCCCCCCCGTGCGTAAAACAAAGTTTAAATTAGTTTTTCCCATCTACTGTGGTTTGAGATTAGAGAGCTACAAAAAAACTAGCTTAAATGAATTTGAGTCTGCTTTGGGCTTGGGTTACAAGCCCAAATGAGTATCAAATTCTTTTGATTTCAAAGATTTTCCACCACTTGTGAGTGTCAAGTAGACAGATGCTTACCCTTGTCATTCTTGAAAACCAAGTATGGCCAGGTGAAGTGAATGTACTGGGTAACACAAACAATAGAAGTATTCTCATCAGTGTGTGTAATGCGATGAAATTTGACATACAGTTTTGAGGTATTATGATTCATTTGCTAACATTCCAAAGATATGATTTTGTTATCTACTTGTAGGGGCATGTGGAAGATGTGAGGCGCCAAGTGAATGAAGCGGTTCAATCTCGCCATGTCAGTCTCTCTTCCCCACTTAGTTGTGTACTTTGAATGATCTCTGAACGATTATAATGCAGCCTAAATAACTTAGATCAAGCTGAAATAGAGTGACTCAATTGTGTCTATAATTTTGCTAATTTGAATAAAAAATGTAAAACAAGATCTCCTTAAGTTGAGTGTAAGTTTTGAGCATTAAAAAAAAAAAAAACTGAAATTTAGGTGTAGTTTAGGTGTAGTGATGTGCTGGGCTGGATTGTTATAAAAGTTTCACTCTGCCGTGGAGAATATCAAGATAGAGATATCCAGCATTGCCGTTAGAAAATTCATGCTATCATCACAGAGAATTAGGCTTGTACTTTTAGCTTATCTCTTGGGAAACAGTATTTTAGTAGTAAATAGTAAATACAGATGCCTTGATCTTCATCTAGAGACAAGTGGAATGAGTGTTAACAAGGCACTTGTAGTCCTTTGTGAGTACAATGCCATGTGATTTTTCCATTTTCATATGTTCCCTTTGGGTGAAAGCCTAATGATCTGAAAACTGGCATTATTTTCTGCAGGTTTGACAGAAAATATTTTTACAGTTTGGTGCTTTAACAGAAAATATTGATTCATCATTATTGCATTTTCAAGCTCACAAAGCGCTTGAACCTATTTTATGTAATATTATTTTCCTCTTTGACTAATATTATTTTTACCCATCAACCCAAGTAAAAAAAAAAATGGTTTCACAGAGAACTTGAGATTTATGGCTCCATTTTCTATACTCTGTTCACTGAATCGACCAGTTTCCAGTATAGCCCAGCTTTTCTCTGTCAAATTCTTTTGAATGCATGAGTGTGCTGGTCAATGTTAAGCGTTGACTCTACTTTTCTTCTTCCCCTGGTAATATTATGCAGAAAATTGACAAAATGTATGCTGCTTTTACTGGCCAACCTCTAGAGAAAGTGCAACAATACACTGAAAGGGATCGTTTCTTGTCTGTTTCTGAGGTAATGTTCCTCATTCCTTTGTTCTTCTTAGATCTATTTATTATTTAAAAGAGAGAGGGACTGGAAAATATAATGAAAATAAAACATTTACAAAGCTGTCTGTAGTCTGTACTCTTTATTGCTAGAATTTTATTGGCCAATTAAGTGGTTCCTCATGAAAATATTGCTTTTGACATATCATGATAAGTGGAAACCCAGCAAAATCAAATATTCAAAGCCCATTACTACGAAAGAGCTTCCATTATCTGCTACTAATATTTTTGAGCCCAGCTTCTATTGCAGTTGATTTCTGCTTTAATACATTATTGAGAGAACTACTAACAATCATCTTGCTGCGCCTCCTTTAATTGCAGGCTATGGAGTTTGGACTCATTGATGGTGTGTTAGAAACTGAATATTGAACTCCGATTTTTTGCTGAACCATTTTATGCCTTCAGAACATCATACTATCATAGTGCAATTTCAGGACACCATACTGCAACTGTTGTCAAACTGATATGGATTCTTGTGTAGACTTCATTGAAAATTTGCATATGATATTTTTCAATAGAAATTTGTCAAGTGGTGCTTATGTATTTTAGTGGAATTACATAGAGTTTTCATAGTCAGGGAACTGGTTGTTTTGGGTTTCCTTCTTTTGCTTTGACTTTTATATATATAAGCCGAAGTTGGGATAAAATCCAATTAGATTTTCAAATTTGAGTGTAATTTGTGCTACATTAAGAATTTAATTAATGTTTATTGTTGTCAAATAAAAGAAATGAGGTTCATATTCTGTTGTTTGCACGAAAAATCAATTGATGTCTTGACCTGATACTAAAAAGTAACTATCATAAAGCAAATATCAGGCCATAAGTTGAAATTCTTTGGTAATTTAAAAAAAAAAAAAATGTTAAATGAGTTAAGTGTTTGTTTTTGGGATCTGGCTTGTGTTGGTAATGGATGAGAAAGTCGCAGGGGAGTTTGGTCGCTGTGATCATGGTTGGTGGACCCACGAAAGGAATGAGGTTTGTTTCATTTATTTTAGAACTCGTATAAGGTATAACAACAAAACATGGTACAACGGGGTTCTCACTTCACACACAGCCTTGCAAATGTAGAACTTACCATAACAAATAAAAATAAATAAAATCAAGAGATATAAAAAGAATTTCACACATAGCTTTGCAAAAATGTTTAAAGTCTATGCTGTGTATTCAAGAGTTAGGTCATTTTGAATATACACCACTGTCAGTTTTTTTAAAACTTTCTTCCCTGTGTGTGTTAAAAATATTTAGTATTCTATAAATAAAAAAATAATAAAAAAATCAAGAACTGGAGCCTGCACACCAATCCTTTGGGATTTTTTAATTTTTAATTTTTTCCTTCTCACTTGAAAATAAAATTAATTATAAAATTTAAATGAATTTTATGAGGGAAACCCATTTAATAGGAATGAATCTATGAATTGAAATTCAGCATTCTGTACATAACTCTAACCCATGTAGTGTTTGGTCCTGAAAGAGAGTTGAAAAAAAAGAAAAGAAAAGAAAATAAAAGGAGTACAAATTATGGAAGTAAATCCACCGTCCAATCTCCTCCATTATTATTACTAGCATGTAACTCATGTAAACGCATGGATGTATTTAAAATTAAACACAATTTTTAATTTAAAAATATAAATAATTAGTCAAATTATTAAAAAAAAAAATAGCATGTAACACATGCATACATATAGATACATTTAAAATTAAACACAATTTTTGATGGTGATCAACAAGTACTCTTCGTCCATAGTGGTCGTCCATAACCAGGAATGTCCAAAACAACCTTCAAAAAGAAGAAATGTGCACTAAGAATACAAAAGGAGAATCTACAAGTAGGTCGCCGGTCATCCAGCAAGGATATGGTCGTCCATACCATGTTCAAATATGGATGACCAATAAACACTTAGTAAAATTTTGAGTGTTTTCTACAATTTCAAATGGTTAGACCACTAACCCACATCTCGATACGTGGGTAGATTCCCCGAAATTTGCTCCACTCTCCCCACTAAGTCCACACATCTCCCACGATGTTAGTGACCCCTAACAAGTAGACCCACTCCAAACTCTCTATAAAAGGACTAAGCCTTATCCAACCAAGGTATGTTTTTTACTATTCATTCACTCACTACTCTTGTGTTCTAGACACGGTCTGGACACGTCCACCTGTTTTGGACACGGTCTTCCTCTTTTTCAACGAGATTGGAGGGACAAGCTTTAACGCCATCAGAGCAGGTGGACGAGTCTGAATAAGGACATCTCCCTCCGTCTGGACGACCTCGTCGCCACCAACAAGACCTTTCCCCTTGTTCTCTTTCATGGTTGCCATTCCTATAAAAGAAAAGGGAAGAAAGGATCATCCAATTTTAGATGAATTAAATGAGAACGAATAGGAAACAATACAAAAAAAGAAGAAGATAACTTACGTTAACGGGTAGTAAGCTCGTGAGCTAGTGCTTCCTATGTAGGAACAAGTCCAAGTCCCCAAGCTGCTAGACGGTGGAGTGTCACTAAAGAATGGAAGGTTCTATTAGCAAATGAGTGTGCTTGTTAGACACGGTTCAAGTAAAAGTTGGACAACGAAGGACGGGTTACTGCTGAAAAGAAAGAAATAAGAGTTAGACGAGGATTATGAAATAATTAAGGCGAGCTGAAATAATCAACATACCCTCGGAGCGTAGATGACCCATTTCCCCAGTATAAGGAGGGGATGTATCCCTACCTACCTTAACCGGGTCACAAGCCCAATACCCAGAGACAAAGAAGAACTCTGTCTTCCATCGCCTATCATACAAGGGAAGGGACCTACTTAACTTACAGTTAGAACCCCTAACCGAGGATTGGTAGAAACCTAAGGATTGGCTAATCTTAAAGGGCTTAAAACAATACAAGAACTCGTCCACAATAAGAGGACGGTTCCCGTCAAAAGCCTCCTTCCATAACACTTACATGGCCACAATGGTTCTCCGCCCATTGGGAATAAGTTGGTTTGCCTCTATACTTAACCTATGAAGGAGCTCCCTAGCAAAGGCATTCAAAGCTAATCTGAGGCCCCCTAAAAGGTAAGCTTCATATATACCAACCCTAAGAGAGTTAGGGGTACAAGTACAAGTACAACACCATTCACTTGGGGCAGTAAGACGAGGGTTGACTTCATCAGTAATCTGATACTTGCCCCTAAGTGTATAGAGCCTCTTCTCGTCTATCTTAGACGGAATGTCCATGGCACAACATAATAATATGTCCTCTTCTTCACTAGGGGGAGAAGGAATAGATGGTTGAGCACTCGTGGACGAGCCAGCATGCAATCCAGAGGCTGCCCTTCTTCTCATTTCTTCTTGGAGGACCTCTAGAGGAACTCTAGGAACTCCAAATGAGTATTGTTCGTCTGTGGAGTTAGCATCATTACTACTACTACTACTATCACTACTGCTACCGTCACTACTATTACTTTCATCGTGATACTCGTCTATCTTCCTATCGTCCCTATCGCTAGACGAAGACACTACTATCTCAGCCATCTTGTAAAAAATTCTATAGAAGAAAACCTACGAACGAAGAGAAGAGGATACCTGATGCAAGACGGAAAAGACTAAGGACGGGAGAAGACTCCCAGACAAGGCACGAAGGACGACAAGGTCATAAGAGAAAATATGTAGAAACTAAGAGGATAGGAGAGGTATTAAGCTATTTATAGGGGACTATGTGGGTCACTGAAACGACATGAACCAACCAAAAGATGCCATGTGGTCATTTTTTTCGAGGAACGAAGCAACGCGACCTCTTGATCGCAGTGATCAAGCCACGTGGCAGCACATGCACCCTTCAATTTCACCGAGTCATTTGACGCTATGTGTATGACCCGTCAACTGATCATAAAGTGCCACGTAAAAAAAAAAAAAAGAAGGTATGACGAAGGCATGGACAAGGGGGCAACTGATAGTGATCAATAACAAGTACTCTTCGTCCATAGTGGTTGTCCATAACATGGAATGTCCAAAACAGCCTTCAGAAAGAAGAAATATGCACTAAGAATACAAAAGGAGAGTTTACAAGTAGGTCGCCAGTCATCCAACAAGGATTTGGTCGTCCAAGGAAAATACGGTCGTCCATACCATGTTCAAATATGGACGACCAATAAACACTTAGTAAAATTCTGAGTGTTTTCTACAATTTCATATGGTTAGACCACTAACCCACATCTCGAAGCGTGGGGTGGATTCCCCGAAATTCGCCCCACTCTCCCCACTAATTCCACACATTTCTCATGACGTTGGTGACCCCTAACAAGTAGACCCAATCCAAACTCTCTATAAAAGGACCAAGCCTCATCCGACCAGGGTATGTTTTTACTATTCATTCACTCACTACTCCTATGTTTTAGAGAAAAAACTGCCTTAACTATCGGAGGGTCCTTGGTTGGTTCTCCCGGTCACTTTTGACAGTTACTTTCTTCCTTTTCAAGTCATCCAACCGTCGTGAAAGTCCGGAGCATTCAACTTACTGATTTTCATGCCTCATCAATTTTTATCGTAAAAGTTATAAATAATTAGTCAATTTTTTTTTATAAAATAAACGTAATTAGTCACATATTAAAATTCTTACCTAAATTTAATACTATTTATGATATTTTTCTTCTTCTAATTTTTAATAAGATAGAACGTGTGGTGATCTTTGTTGTGTGGTGATTTTTATTTTTTATTTTATAGTTCATTAATATTTGATTCTTGCTATTTTGCACTCATTAACTCACTTGGCATAAAGATTAAAAAACTTAAGTGGACACATGACACAAACTTAAGTGGATAATTATAGTGTGATCTCTACATATATTTAGACACATGACTTAAAATTGGATTCTAATTTCAAATTCTAATTGAACTTTCTCTAAACTTTACCAACCTATTAATATATATATAGAGATTATTACTACTTTATCTATAGAACTTATCCACCTCTTTCCAATTCAGTACACCTCACCAACATTCTATTCCAAACTCTCCACCCTCCCTTACCTTACGTTTTTGTTGATTTCTACTCTTTTTAAAACGTTATACATTAACATCAAAATGGTTTTTCCTTTTACCTTATTAGTATTTGGGTAGATTGCAAATTATACCCCTAAAGTTTAAGGATGTTTGGATTTTACACCTTAATGTTTTAGAATTTGAATTTTTCCTCTTAAATTTTAGGGATGTTTGGATTTTACCCTTTAAAGTTTGGAAGTGTTTGGATTTTTCATCCCCAAATTTCCAAACACTTCCAAACTTTAGGGGGTAAAATCCAAATTCTGAAATGTCAGGGTGTAAAATCTAAACACTCCAAACTTTAGGGGGTAAAATTCACATTTTGAAACTTCAGGGTGTAAAATCCAAATACCCCCAAACTTTAGGGGTGTAATTTGTAATTTACCCTTATTATTTTTTTTATATGATTATTGATTAAACCTTGCATTGCATCATGGGTATATATATACTAATAAAATTTGGGCCTAGAAATTGTAATTCAACTAACTAACTATCTTCTCTTTGCCACAAATGGTTATATTTGCATTGATTAGGACAATCCATTTTAGGCAAAAGTTTATTAGTTAAGTTTCAAGAAATTTCAAATTCTACTTCAGTTTAGGTAAAACTTAAGTCTATAGAAATTTAAAATTCTATTCTAACTAAAATTATATTTCAAAAATTTTAAAGAATTTAAGAATGAAATTTAAAATTTATATTAGTTATTTTGATCAACTAACATAATTTTGTATTTTAATATAAAAAAATTTAAACATTGCATACCATATTTATGCAAAGTATTTCTATAATTTAATTTAAATGAAAGTCTATTAAAGTTTCATTAAAATTTTGTTATTATTTAAAAAAATATATTTATTTTATATAGAATTTTTAATTAATATGGACATACTACTAATATTATGAATTATAAACTTTCTACTAAATTAAATAAAATAAGAAAATAAAAGGAACCAAATTGACTTAAAATATATGTATTAAAATAATATTTAATTAAAAAAAGAAAGAAAAAGAAAGAAAGAAAAGAAGGTGAGGGGCGGGTGAGTCTCCAACCCACGTGGTAATTACTAATTAGTGGAGAAAGAGAAAGTGGAAGGAAAAAGAGAAAAAGTGCGGTAGGATGAAGAACTATCCACGTATTCCAGGTTTGAGGCCTTGAATCTAGCTAGCATTAGAAATTAGACTTAGAAATCAGAAAACAAATTGTGAATGGTCCACTTCTCTCTCTTGTGAATGGAAAACAATGGAACGATATTTAGGCGCAGTTTTCCTCCAAAAACAAACAATGAAACAAAAGGTAAAGTGATCTACCGACCATCAATATCCATTCATCCTCCTCCTCAGGCCTTTAGCTTCTCTCTCTCTCAACCCTGTTGGTGTGGGTGTGGGTGTGGGCATGTGCATTCTGTGTATTATTATTATTATTGATGTTTTTACACATCAATTGAGTAAATGATTCCACAACCACAACCCACTGCTTCTTCATCTTCATGCCACCTCTTCTGCCCATCTTGTAAGCGCTTCTTCAATCCCATCATCCATTTCCCTTTCTCCAAACGAAGAAAAAAACAACAACTATTTCTGGTTTCTATCTTTCCCCATCATCACCACCACCAACAACAACAAAAAACAATCCTTTTCTCTTCTTCCTCCTCTAATTCCACCAATTTTAACAACAACAACAACACTAACTTACAATCCCTACACTTATTATTGCCGCTCAATTCTTATTCTTCTAAGAGACCAACTGCTAAAACCTTGGACCAAGTGGATGAATTCTCGCTAGAACTAGAACAAGAACAAGTTCCCATTCCAAACAGCAACAATTTTACCAATTTCCAAGAAGACCCAATTGTTGACAAGCTTAGAACCCAACTGGGTGTCATTCACCCCATTCCATCTCCTCCCATCAACCGAAACATTGTCGGATTGTTCGTCTTTTTCTTCTTCGTTGGTGTCGTTTTCGATAAGTTATGGACTTCCAGGAAGAGAAACAAGGACGACCAAAGGCACCTCGGTGGCGGTGGCGCTTGGCCCCAGGTTCCCACTAGCTTTTCTTTGTTTTTGGAACAGGATTTGCAGAGGAAAGAGTCGGTGGAATGGGTGAACATGGTGTTGGGAAAGTTGTGGAAGGTTTATAGAGGTGGGATTGAGAATTGGCTCATCGGTTTGCTGCAGCCTGTCATTGATAACTTGCAGAAGCCTGATTATGTGGAGAGAGTTGAGATCAAGCAGTTCTCCTTAGGAGATGACCCCTTGTCTGTCAGGAACGTTGAGCGCCGCACTTCACGCCGTGTCAACGATTTGCAGTTACTTATCTCTTCTTCATTCATTCCTTCATTTTTTTTTTTATGCTGAAATTTAATTTTTCTTTGATTGACATGTTGACAAGAGCCTTGTAGTTATAAGGAAAACATTTGAATTATCAAAAAACAATGCTTTGATCAACATGTTATTGGACGTGGTTTGCAAAGTTCTTTGTGCCAAATCAATATTGTATCAAACTTATTTCTAAATCTTTTGATGTCATCCAGGTACCAAATAGGGCTTCGGTATACCGGTGGTGCTCGTATGCTGCTAATGCTCTCACTGAAATTTGGTATTATCCCCATTGCCGTGCCAGTTGGTGTTCGAGATTTCGACATTGATGGTGAGCTTTGGGTCAAATTACGGCTGATACCAACGGAGCCTTGGGTGGGAGCTGTTTCGTGGGCTTTTGTTTCGCTTCCAAAAATAAAATTTGAATTGTCTCCATTCCGCTTGTTCAATTTAATGGGTATGTCCACTTCTCCAACTTGATTTGTCATAATTGTATATGGCCATCATTGGTTTCCTTTGTAGTTTGTGTGCAACTAAATTAGTTACATGTATGAAGTTTCTCCTGGCACGTTTTCAAATTTGGGTTGATAACCAAATAAAACTTTGTGATGAAAGGAAATAAAGAACTAGAGAGACTCTCGGGAGAATGACAAGGGATAATCTCCAAAGTGTTACAAGATTATGAAGTTTTTTGTTGCTTCTAACAATAGATGAATTGGTTGGTTTTCTATTTGCTAGAAAATTTGAGATATTGCTTCCCCTACAATAAGGGAAAATGGGAAAAGATTAGAATTGTTATTGAAATTAAGAAAGAAGAGTGACGTGACTGACTGCTTGGTTTAGAAGCAAGTTGTCAGTATTAAGTTTCTGTTGTTTGAATAGTAATATTCTTATGCCACTTTTATTTTTAAGGTCCAGGTCAGTTTATCAGGAGTGACCTTTCACTACATGTCCTATAAGAACCTCCAGGATTGCTTAAAAAAATGGTGTGCCTTTGGATTCTAATCAACTAAGTGAGAGAGAGAGAGAGAGAGAGTTCCCCAAAACTCTTCAGAGCAGTATTATCATTATAAACTTCCATAGACCTTGATATTAACAAATCTAAACTCTAATATTGACCAAGAAAAATTTACCAGTCAAGCAGCGTTCTCTTTAGAATCATGTGAGTCGGCCTTGAGCTCCTTAGTTGCTTGAATTGCTATTTTTTTTTTAATTAAAAAAATAAAAAGCATTCCAGTTTTAATTAAGGATCTGTTGACTCTTCACAGTTATATATATACTTTTTTATCTTGTCAGAAGAACTCCTATCTTGTATAATCAGGTGGCATCCCATTGGCATTTCTTTAATTAATTTACTTATGGAGAGGAAAATTCCAGCCAAACAAGATTTTAGAATATTGCTAATGTCCTTATATATACATAAAATAGGAGAGAATGTTCATTATAGCCCACTTGTTTCTGGAAGACTCCAGAAGCCCCAGATGCATCTCTCTGTTGAGACTGGAGTCCTTTTGGCTGATATATTGGCTAAGGAGGGAATTTTTAGTTCTAGTTCTTTTGTTTATCACTCTTCTCCTCCTTATTGTATTATGTACCAACTTTTGGCTGATGCATGGGGTGTTTGCTACCCCAGACGTTGTATTTCCTAGCTTTTGTTTAATTCAAGTTCCGGTTTACCAAAAAAATAAAAAAAAGAAAAGAAAAGAAAAGAAAATAATAAATAGAGAAAAAATGCTTTCACCTTATCTCTCTATGTGAGTCTTTTTCTTTTCATGGGTGATGTCTCTGAAGCAGAAACTTATCAAAAAATAAAAAAAATAAAAAAAGAAGATTTAACTTGCTGCTAATAAGTTAGTATCTCAAGAATATATTTAGTTTAACGAGTAGATCTATATTCTTTCTCCTTCAATTTCTCTCTCATGAAGATTCTGAGAATGATTCTTCTGTTTATCCTCTCCATTTCATACCGTTGATCTGGTGTAGATGTCCAAGTCTAGAACTAATTGTCCAACTTATAAAAAGTTCTGTTAATAGTTTGGGGTTGGCTCATTGCATGGTAAAAGTTTGTTTCATTCGGTATTGGTATAAAGTAATAAAGAGGGGGAATATTTTAAAGCTGAGAAACCTGTTCAGTTGTTAAAAAAAAAAAAGATATGTCCTTTTAAATTAATATTATGCAGTCCATCAGTCTGATTAACATGATTGAAGAAAACAGAAAGCCAGCTGAAGTTACAGTGCATCTGTTTTTTCAAAACATGTCCACCCATCTGATAACACTTGCTAAGTCTTCTTTACCTTGGAAGACTGGGCTTTTTGTATGGATGGGTAGAATTCCCTGTACTTGTCAAATATTAAATTAATAGTTGATACAATTTGTGATTGCATCCATCATGCATAGTGTTATATAATTGTCTGTATCTAGCTACAAGCTGTTTTACATGATATCGAAGATACTAATGCATGTTTCCTTCTTCTTTTTTTCCCCTTATTTTGTGCGTGCATTGGGCAAAATCAGCAATTCCTGTTCTTTCAATGTAAGTGGACTTTGTCTTCCTTGGTCATTATAGATTGTAGCGTATTCTCCTTGCAAATGCAATTATTGTAGTCTTTTTTGCTTAGATTTATAATTTATTTCCATTTTTTGTTTTAATGGTATAATATGCTTCCCATACTGATTTGATTAATCTAGGAAGGAAATAGTTCTTTTGGGAGCTCCACTTGCATATGCTTCATAATTCTCATTTATATATCACAGGATTATAATTTATGATTGTATTCTTGTCTTTGAAAAACCAAATGAGCAATAACTCTCAGAGCACTTCAAGTTGCATGAAAGATCAGCTGATTTCTTCAATTCTTTGGAAATTATTATCCTTATGATTTTGTTTTCTTTTGTTTTTTGTTTTTTGTTTTTACTGTTTTAAATGCTTTTTCTTCATGATTTAGCTGTGAAATTTCAAATCCATCTCTCATGTAGATATTTACGTGTGTATTTGTGTGTGTGAGAGATATATAAATATAATTGGTCAAATCCATTAATTGAATTTACATAAAAAAAGTCCAGTATGACTTGCTACTAGTTTTTATGCAACCGATCACATTAGTAAAATTGGGTGAAATCTTATACTTGATGGTATGTTTTAACATATCATCACATCATATCAAACTCTCTCTCTCTCTCTCTCTCTCATGATTGGGTGATTGTAGCGGTATTCTTCTGTCGAATGTATAAGAGTTTCCCAGTAATACGTAAAGGCATAATCTCCTCCCTTAAATTTTCTGATAACTTTATACATACTCTGGAGGTGCATCATCCATTTCTTTTGCCTTCGTATGCCTGTTATACATATTGTCCACTATTTGACTTATTCTTGACTACATTTTTCTAGGTTTTTGACAAAACTTCTCACTGCGGATTTGCCTCGGCTTTTTGTACGTCCAAAGAAGATTGTTTTAGATTTTCAAAAAGGAAAAGCAGTTGGTCCTGTTGCAAATGATTTTAAACCAGGAGAAATGCAAGAAGGGAACAAAGATTTTACTGGAGAATTGTCAGTGACTCTTGTAGATGCGCGGAATCTTTCTTATGTTTATATTGGTAACAATTATATCTCTTTTTTCCAATGAGAATTCCAGTTTTCTTTATGAATTAATGTTAAACTTCCACATTTGTTTTGTAAAAAATGTTAATATCATATGGTATGTGAACATGATCCTTTGATTTGTTTCTATGTCCTCTTTTGATCCCTTTCTATGTTCTATTGTCTCCGTTTCTTGTCAGGCAAAACAGATCCATATGTTGTTCTAAGCCTGGGAGACCAAATTATACGTAGTAAAAAGAATAGTCAAACCACAGTCATTGGGCCACCTGGTGAGCCAATATGGAATCAGGTGAAGTTTTCTGGTTATTTTAATTCAAATATGTGCAAGAAGCTATTCATTACGTCATCCAACTTTATTTTAATCTGAAAGCTGTAGAACTACTATTGATCATGTATATGTGACTTTTGGCAGGATTTTCATATGCTTGTTGCAAACCCTAGAAAACAAAAATTGTACATCCAAGTAAAGGATTCTCTAGGATTTACAGATTTGACTATTGGAGTAGGGGAGGTAAGTTATTTTTTTCTTCAAGAAATTTTGGATGGCTGCGTAACTTAATTAATTAACATATTTGGTAATTATGAGGTTGTCAATTGAAATTTTAACCTAGTTTCTTAAATAGGACTACTAAAAGCCCTTATGCCATTGCCAACAACATCAACATGCTAAATGAAACTCATTTTTCCATGTAGCTCTAATTTCTATTATGTATATTCATATGAGTGTGTAAAAATTAAAAAAAAAAAAAAAAAAAAACTACTGTACTAACATATATAACTAGTACGCTAATACTATACTATCCAATGTTTTGAAAACCAGACTGCCTGGTCCGATTTGATTAACCATGAACTGGTTTAATGGCTGGATTTTTTGAGCATAAAGAATCAGATAGTACAAATAAGTTATTAGAATCATTTGAACCGTGGTTGAACCAGCTGGTCGGTGACATTGTTTGTGGTTTAACTGTGGCTCAGACCAATTATCTATTTTTGAAAATGTGTAAGTGGAATTTTCAAGGTTGAACTAAGGTACAAAGCCCTCCATGTCTTACCTTACAAGCTAATCACTAAGCAACACATGCTTTCTGATACGTTTCAATGAAAAACTAATACGTTCAAAGTTAATTTAAAGGGGATAGGTATATTTATTGGGGGATTAAGGACAGGTTAAAAAATTGCTAGTTAATATGGCACATACCAATAAAATAAATAAGCTTTCCCCTTTGTAATTGACCCTTTTTAAAAAGGAAAATATATAATTTTATGGTGAAAAAAGATTATAACTAAAATCATATACTCTAAGTGTGACTTTATGTACTTGACTGAATGTGAAACTTTGAAATTTTTCGTTTGTTTATCCAATTATGTTTTGTACTTGAAGGATTAATTTCTTGAACCTCTCCATTTTCCAGCCTTAGAATCTTGAACCTCTCCATTTTCCATTTATTTAATTTCTTTTTGGAAAATTTAGTCACCAATAAAAAAAAAAAAATTTCCATAGAAATTTGAAATTGACATTGCGTTTGAGGATGTAATATAGACCAACAGTATTGAGTTTATGCACAAACTTGACTGCATTCATGGTGAAATTGATAAGGAGAAAGTTTTAATTAGAGAATATTATAGACTATAGGGTCAACTTTTTAAACTTTCCTATCTGCATCTGATATTATAATATTTCCAGATTGATTTGGGATCTCTCCAAGACACTGTACCAACAGACAAAATTGTGGCCTTACGAGGGGGTTGGGGACTGTTTAGAAGGGGGTCTTCTGGGGAGATACTACTTCGGATGACATATAAAGCTTATGTAGAGGATGAAGAAGATGAGAGGACTGAGGCAGATTCCATTGATGTGGATGCTTCGGATGATGAATTGTCTGATTCTGATCAACCGAATGGTACTTATGAGAAGAGAGGAGATTCTTCAAATGAAACAGATAAAGAATCTTTTATGGACGTTCTAGCAGCATTGATTGTGAGTGAAGAATTTCAAGGGATAGTCTCATCTGAAACAGGAAATACCAAAGTTTTGGATGATGTCTTAACTAAAGGGTCGACAATACCAAGACCACGTGGTCTTAATGCTGAATCCATCCCCTTGAATAACATTGATGATTCTGAAGGTTCTAGAGGTGTTTGTTTTAATATGAACTCTCATATGCGGTTAATATTAACAGTTCACTATTTATGATTCATTTATGCTGTGTGTGCTGATGACTATCAAAAACTTGCCAATTGCAGGATCAGCCTTACTTTGGCTTGCTGTCATTACGTGTATATCAGTGATAATTGCTGTCAATATTGGTGGTTCAGGTTTCTTCAATCCTTGATATGCAACGGAGCTTGCAAAGAAGTAGCTTTTAGTGCTTCTTTTAACAAGTAATTCTAGAAATCCCTTTCCACTTTATAATTCTGCCTTGATATATCTTTATGGTTGCATGCGGGCACTGTTATCCTTTCAAGTACTTGCTTTCCCATTGAGCAAAAAAAAGAGTGTTCATAGTGTGGGTTTCTGTGCTGTAAAATTTATATGATTGCACCTTAACAAAGACTTCACTTTGTTGCACTCTTTAAACTGCAACTTTGAGTTTGGAAATTTTTTCACAAGTGAATTGTGTTGTGATCTGTTGAACCATTTCACTGGTGATTATTATGGTTATTTGTATGGACCTATTTATTTCTGATTGACTACTTGTTTGAAGACAAGGTGATTTTAACCTATTTTATAAGTATTAAATCTTAGTTTTTAAACCTCATCTGGGCATCAACTTAGTCAAGGGATTGGGTCACTGGGTCATTGGTTGAATGGCTAGATCAATGGTTGAACCTGATATTAGAGAACTGTCATTTCTTTTGATAAATTGTTACAAGTAGGGGAGGGGGGATTTGAACTATGTTTTTTTCATCATAAAGGAGACTAGTAAATATCACTAAAATACAAGGCTCTTGGTAGAGAAGTATCATTTCTAGTATAAATATAATTAGAAAGATTTTGTAAATAGTCAAATTGCACACTGTTGATTGAATTATGAAAAACAACAAAAAATAAAAGAGGAAATTTGTGTATGCAAAGTGATGTTCCAGATAAAAATATAGCCATTTGCTATGAAGTTTATTTGTGATTTTGGTTTAGTATCTTGATTAATTCAGCTAAAATAGACTGACTGCTCAATGAAATTTCCTTGTTTGGTTGCAGGCTATGCAACTTCCTTTTCACATCTAGCAATGAACTAACCAAATGGTACATTTTCCAATTGGCTTCTATTAGTATTTACATTCTGTAAATTCATGGTTACTGGCAGAGGAAATGTTCTGTTGGCGGCAGAGGAAAGTTTTGGCCTCTTTTTGTCATGACCCATAGCAAGTGTATATGATCGTGTACCTCTATATATATATTCATTAATCATATGACAAAATACTGAAGGGGGGTAAAAGTTATTTTTGACCCAAAAAGAGGGAGGCAGGGAAAAATTAATAATTGTTGGCAGCAAATTGTTTCTCTTTAATAAATGTCTCTCTTTACGCAGTTGCAAAGGATTATTTTTCCTCTCTATGAGAGCAATTTGGAACACACAATCTTGTTCCTTTTAAAGAGAAAAAGACCATTTCAAAACGAAAATTCGCTAGGCTGAGGCATATGATGCTTGTGCCATTTAAAACATCCTCTTCATTCCTCGTGAAATTGAATCCTTTTAAAAAATATGAATTTTTGATATACATTAAAAACTTTCTTTACTTCAGAGGAGATTTGAACCCATACTCTCATTTCAACCGTCCCACGTTTTTGGGGTCTTTCCAAAGTAGTATTAATTAGTTCAATATGAATTAAGCATCGTATGTGGGAATCATAGTTCAAAAAAGATTTTGACTTAAAAGACCACGCCGTGGTGACCTATCTATTCTAACCAAACATGCCCCTCAACCAACCACATCGTCCTTACTAGTTAGGTCAGCTTCACTGTCTAGGCTGCCTTCATTACCATTACCAAGTTGGGTTGCTTTACTAGCAAGGTTAGCAACACCTTCACCAACAAGGTTTATAGACACTCTATTTTGTACCCATAATTTAATCTTGAAAGAGAAGAGGATAGTGATTTAATTTTAATATACCTCAAAATCATTGTTGCATTTTAGTCACTAACTCATTCATTACATGTCATAAAAAAGATCACGAGGTTCCAACGATCACAATAATATGCTCGGTTTTTCAGTTGAACAGCCTTATCAAAAGATATCGCAAGATAGGGTGAGCCCCATCACACTAGATTAATAAAAATTAATTTCATCTCATTGAATTAATTGAAATTAATTTTGATTGGTTACTAATTAAAGTTAATTAGGTGAATTTTGTGATTGGTTAAGTCTTTTTCTTAAGGTGTGATTTGTTGCATCAGATTAAAACAAAAAAGCTGATAAATATTAAGTTAGGACAGATAATGTGATTTTTTAAAGTAATTATCATTGAGATAATTATTTTAAAAGCCAACTTACCATTCTAATGAATATAGGTTCAAAAAACGCTGAAAAATGTCAAAAATGGAAAAAATTGAAAATTAAAGGATTTGCCAAAGTGCAAAATCAGCACTTCAAGTGTGCCAATCGTCTCTTGTGACGTGTTGATTGGCATAGGTTCAGCATATTCTTTTGGGTCCGGTTTTATGACTTTTTGCTAATTTAAATCCGTTTTTTGAAAATAAAATTCATCAATTTCGTAGTTGCTGACTTTTTAAGCTGAGTTAGCTTATTTTTTAAGTCATTAATCCCTTTATAATTAGAAGGGAACACCCATCATTCAGCACCTTTAATTCCCTTAACTTTGGAGAGACTATTGACGCTCTACCAAAATTCTGAAATTCCTTAAATCATAATTTTCTGTAGGCATCACTCTTCAAGCTTTTCTCCATTGTTATTGTTCCCTTCTTAGAGATTGGAGAGATCTTTCAAGATCTCTCACATTTCTAAGGAGATTCCCCTTTTCTTTTCTTCAATTAATTCATGCAGGTATAGTAGGAATTAAATTTATTTCACATGTTTATAATTGCCATGATTAGTTTCACTTGTTTATAGTTGCCATGATTAAATTACTCACATGATAAATTGGATGCATGAATCTAACATTATCCATGCCTCAATGTAAAATTTAATCTTAGATCTAAAATTAATTCTTTGTTTAGATTCTATACATCTATCTTTTTATGTTCTATTTTCTTTGTTAATAAATCAGATATGATTCTACTAAAAAAATCATATATGAAATCTATTTTCATAAAAGTGTTATATTTTCATATAAAAAATCTGAAATCTATTTTCATATTAAAAATTAGATCTGAAATATCTTTTCCTACATTCTCTTTTTCCTTAATAAAAATCAGATCTGAAATCTCTTTTCATAAAAACATTCTTTTTCCTTAATAAAAACAAGATCTAAATTTCTTTGCATAAAAATTATTCATTTTCTTTAATAAAAAAAACAAATCTATTGCTTTCTAAAAAATAATGATACTTTTCTTAGTAATAAAATCAGATCTATTTTTTTGTATAAAAATATATATTCTCATATATAAATTATAGATCCATTTTTTTTTTTAAATCTCTTAGAACAATTTCTGAAATTCTCTTTCAAAAAAACAGATCTTGAATCTAGGTTTAGATTTATTTTTAGATCTAGGGAAACTAACGATTAAGGTTGTAATTTAGCATTAATATATTGTTTGATTGCTTGTGGGTATATGAATGGCCATCTTTAGTGTAGATGCCCTGTGGCGGTTGACCACCCATCGGGGCGATGCGGGTGACTGGAATTGAGTTGATTTTAACCTATTATTCACTAAAGGTAAGAGAAGTCACCACCAATCATTGGGTTTTTTTTTTTTTTTTTTTTTTTTTTTTCTGATGGTGTGATTGATCACCTAACTTTATTTGATTTTATTACCAATACTAGGCAAAGAAAAATGGTTGTTTTTCCTAATTTAATACGGACGGCAAAAAATCTTGATTCTTGAGTTCGGAAATCCGGTTACGTGTGGGGAAGGTATTAGGCACACCATAATGCCTGTTTGGAGATAGTCAATTGTTTTGGTAAAATCTTAATTTTCTAACATTGGCAGTTGAAAACAAGATATTGGCGTTAGCTTTCAGGGCTTTAAAAGAATTGGGCTTTGAGGTTTGATTTTGGAAGTGGTGTGGTCTTTATCAATGCTTTGCTAGCACATTTGGAATTGTTGCCAAATTTCCACAACAAAAATCCGGCTGCATTTCGCCTTAGGTGCGTTATAGCACACAAAACACTATCCTTACCAAGCTTTCACGGTGAGAATACGGCAAAATGATGTCCCATTTTCACGGCAAAAATTTGGCAGAGTTTCACATTTGGTGCGCTATGGCGCACTGGTAGGGTTTCGTGCCTGTGTATATGGCACACATTAGCATGTTCATTATCAGGCGAGCCGAAGCTCACCAAAGCATCAAACACGTTGATGTGTGTCACATACACGGGTAAACCAATATCACTAGTTGACATGGATTGAGACAAATACACTGTGATGATCATGCACACAATGTAGCATGAATATGCACCTACAGTAGTCGCCTTGAGTGCATACCCACATTCCTAGGTTAAGAGTACCTATGATCATGAGAGAGTTGCTCTCCTAATCATGTGAGTCCATCATAAAAAGTGCATGACCATCTTTAAACAAGCAGACATATATATATATATATATATATATATATATATATATCTATATCATGCACAATGCAAGCACACAAAGCAAGAAATTAAACCAAACATCGCCAATGTTCCAAGGGTATGACCTAGCAAGGTACAAGAAAAGTAAATCAGACATTGTCATACCCAAGGAACGCAGCCCAAGCAAGGAACAAGAAAGATAAAACAAATATTGCCTATTGTTGAGGACAAATTTTTCACACCACATGGAATTTATTTCATTGGCAACTCGCACCACATCATCAAATTATGGATTTTGGAAAAACTTCTTTCAAAGCCCAAAAGAGCTCATATTCACACAATGACACCTGAAGAGCCACATTTGATCAACGGACCTTCAGTGAATTTGGTTGACTGTGATATTGCAGACCGTCAATAAAATAGGTCATTAGTAACACTGACTACCGTTAGCACATTAATGACCCAGCCCTAAATCCTTTCCTTAACAAGGTCTAAACGTTACAGGCTCTAGCCAAAGCCTTAGACAGCTAAGCTGACCGTTGTAAAACCATTACAAGACTTTAAACAAGGATATAATGGCATTCAACAGGCTATTTAAAGCCTCCAACGTTTGGCACAATAAATGCCTCGAGCATTTATTCACAGAAATGCTATATAAGGCAAACAACAAGAAGTAAGAAGGGGATCTATGCATACACTTACTATACTCAGACTATCTCTTACATGATTCTGTTTCTCAAGGAGATAAACTGACTTAAGCATCAGAGGCTCCCCCGGAATCCCAGGTGCCCTCTTACATTGTTTCTTTAAAACAGGTACTGACGGTCTTCCATACCAGTGACGAGAAGCATACTGACGAGCTGCAATTTTTTGCTTCATTAGAAGCCCATGGTCCAAAACTTATGACGATATTATCTCATCAAAACCCATAGTTCAAGCTCATGGCACAACATCTCATTTTCGGCTCATGATCCAAGCTCATAAGTCTCATCGGGGGAATTTTGGGAGTCGTGGTTTGGAGGGCCAAGAAGTATGTCCAGTAGAGCTCCAGCGGTTCAAAGTTGATAAAGGAAAACATGTTGATTGGCATGTCTTCCCTAATTCCTTGAATTTTGACGGGTCAGTGTGCAATAGGTAGCATCTAGTAAGTCTCTCATATCACATAACACTTAAAATGATAAAACTCTCCATGCTCTTTACATAAAAATTAATGTTTATCATATAATATAAGTTTAAAAATGTAATTATATTATTGGTGGAAATCACATTTTCGTCCTTACATTTTCAGGCAATTCCCACTTTGGTTCTTAGATTTTATTTTACCGCTTTTAGTCCCTATCCTGAAAAACACTTCCCGTTTTGGTCCCTGCCGTTATATCAGAGACGAAAAATGCACATGTGGTAAATGGCAAAATTAAAAAATATTAAAAATATTTTATTTTATTTTAAAATAAAATAAAATTTTAGTTATCATTTAATTATTTAAATAATAATTGTTCTTCATGTTCTTCCCCCAAGAACATGGTTGCCCAGAAAATAAGAAATTCAAGATTTTCTTCTCTTTTCTTGCATTTTCTTAGCATCCAAACAAGCAAAAACATATACAAAACCATGATCAAACTCAGATACTCTAACACAATCAACTAACAAAACCCAAAACACTTAATAAAAAAAAAAAAATAATAATAATAAAACAAACAAAACCCAAAACACGGTCAGATCAAAAACAAAATACCAAAACTTAAAGCCAATCCTCATCAATAAAATACACCAAAACACAATCATGAGCTAGTCAGATTAAACCACGGTGACCATCTAGGTTTAGAGAGAGAGAAGATCAGATCTCGGTCAAGGTGGGTTTCGGCCATGGATCTTCAACCATGGGGTTTCAGCCATGGGACCGAACTTGAAACCATAATTGGGCACATCATGTTGAGGTTGCTAACACACCTAGCGTAGCTACATTTGCCTAATCCTTTGATGGGCTTGATAGAAATGGCCAAGTTGTAACCATCAACAAGGCTTACATCATAGAAGTCTTGCTCGTTTCTAAGAGTTATTTCTGCTAGTGTGGTAGGTGGGGTTCCACCTAGACCGTTGCAAAAGAGTTCACCACCACAATTACCAGTGGTGCAGAGGCTGCGGCCGGAAAGTAGGGAGATGGAGAGAGTAGGCCTTGTTTGGTTGGAGCTTGAAGCCACCATGGGCTAAGATGAGCTTGCCTGCGCCTGGTTGGATGCCTGGCCAAACTGGATGTGTGCACTTGTTGTAAAGGGTTATGGTTGTGGCCAAGACCTCAGCTGTGACAAACAAATAAAACAAAAATTAAAGAATTAAAATCTTGAATTTCTTATTTTTTGGGCAACCATGTTCTTGGGGAAGAACATGAATAATAATAATTATTTAAATAATTAAATGATAACTAAAATTTTATTTTATTTTAAAATAAAATAATTTTTTTAATTTTTTTTTATAATTTTGCCGTTTGTCACGTGTGCATTTTCCATTTCTGATGTAACGACAAGGACCAAAATGTGAAGCGTTTTTTAGGATAGGGACTAAAAACAGTAAAAATAAAATCTAGGGACCAAAGTGGGAATTTCCTGAAAATGTAGGGATGCAAATGTGATTTCCGCCTATATTATTTCATATAAATTATATTATTATTTTCATTTAAATCAATCCCAAGCCCATGGCTAAATCTAATAAATTTAGCAACTCCTATGAATCTATACAAGATGTATATTATTCCAATACAAATACATATGCTTAAGTTGAAACTTGAAAAAAAAAAAAAGTGGGGTGCAAAAGAGATTATATGGAAAGACCATTGGTGAATGTATACAAGTTTGAAATTTTGATAATAGATTTTAGTTAGAGTGGGATTTAAATTTCTGAAACTTATTGTACGGAGTTGAGCTCCAGGACTCATAGGCCTCGGGCCTAAACCTCACGACACATTATATGACCTTGTACCTATTCTTGGACCTTTAACCCTGACGTGGACATCTCAGGGCTCAATTTAGGCCCAAGAGGTGAAATAAGACTACACTAGCTTGAATACCTCAAGCAAACCCCTCCTGATCATTTCCAACCTAGTCGGGAGCGTTATTGCTCGGGACACCTTGTACTCGGCTGCCCGGTAGTGCATTTGAGAACATCACTGCCGAGCGGGCTTCTGAAAATGGGAATCAGTTCCAATGCCACTACCACTTTTCCCGACAGAGCATCCACTTTGAGATGATGGAATTGGACCTCTATTTGCACTAGTAAGGGGAGTAATCATAATACCTCCACTTATCCTAGCCTATAAATAGGAGAAGAAAATAAGGAATGGAGGTTGGCAATTCGAGAGAGGACACTGAGAAAAAAGAGTGATCACGCCAAGAGGGAAAGAGAGTGACTTTGTGAGGCAAAGAGAGGGATTTGAGGAGATAGGAGTGTACTTAGGTCTCCAAGCATAGAACCACCCTTAGTAGGAAACCCAAAACCCACAATATAAATAGATTGTGAGCCCAATAACCATATTTTGGGTACGCACAATTGGCGCCGTCTGTGGGGATCTCCTACAAAGTTATGGTTTTGTTGAGACGTGCGCGGGAGAATGTCTGGAGGCTAATCAGAAAGTTACGCTGAAAGTGGCTCCGGGAGGTCTTCTTGGGGATCCACTTAGCGGCAAAGAAGTTAGAAGGGACGTGAAGATAGGGAGTATGAGGAGGAAGGGCAGTCTGGGCTTTGGGAAGGGTCGTTCCAGATGCACCAGACAATGTCTGGTGCTTTAGAGGGCAATCATTTTGACAGAAGGGATGAAGAGCTTGAGCAAAGGGACGAGGAACTTGAGTGTTTGCATAGACTGGTAAGAGATTTGGAGTTAGAGGCAAGAGGTAGGCGTTGAAGAAGAGACCGTGACTTCCAGGAGGAGGGGTCTGTTAGTAGAGGAGGTCGCTACGAAGCTAGGTCCCATCAGTCTGGTTCTCATTGACACTGGGATCGTTCATGTTCACGGGAGTATGCAGATCAGGATTTGGTTTCCCCAGAAAAGCGACAACCTCGAAATGCCACCATGGACGCTATGAGCTGAGCATTACGCAGAGCTGCTCAGTCACCATTCTCAGATGACATTGAACGGGCTCTGATATCGAGTAGATTTACGTGCCTACCATTCAACTCTTACGATGGAAAAACTAACCCAGTAGAGCACGTCAGCCATTATATCCAAATGATGTATTTTACACACTCACAATGATGTGTTAATGTGTAAGGTATTTCCTTCGATTCTCGGGCCCACTGCTTTGAGGTGGTTTAAGGGGTTACGGAGAGGCTCAATTCACAGTTTTGTCAAGCTGATCCAAGAATTTGATGTCCGGTTTATGACTTGTAGCCAGGTGCTGCAATCGGTAGACGTATTACTATCCTTGAAAATGAGAGTTGGGGAAACCCTTCGTAGCTACACTAGTTAGTATTGGGAATTTTACAATGAGATCGGCGGAGGTAATGAAAAAATCGCGGTGAGTACCTTTAGATTGGGGTTGCCTAAGGACTCAGAACTACGAGAATCATTGACAAGGAGACCTCTTGAGGATATGAGGTGGCTCATGAGGCGTATTGAGAAGTATAAGCACCTAGAGGATGACCGGCCGCAAAATAAAGGTAAAGCCCCAGTCGTAAGTCATCCTCGGCAAGACGGTTTTCATTCAAGGCCCCAAAAGGATTTGAGAATTCAAGAGCCAGAAGCACAGACAGGGGAAGTAAACGTAACATTCAATGAGCCAGTGAACATGATTGTGGACTGAATAAAGAACAAGTCGTACTTTTGGTAGCCAAATAAGATGAGGGGTGACCCGTTACGAAGGAACCAGAACTTGTATTGTACTTACCACAAGGATAAGGGGCATAACATCGAGTAATGCCAATGTTAAAAGATCATTTAGGACAGTTGGTAAAGGTAGGATATTTGAAGGAATTTGTGGTGGATTCGGGAAATCAAGGTACTGGGCAAGGTACTCAGCAAAGGGGGAACCCCCTTCCACCCCCGCTAGGAGTGATCAAGGTCATCCACGCAGCTTTAAGGGGTACTACAGTAACTAGGAGGAGAAGGGTATTGGCGATGATGCTGGTAGAGGATTGCTCGGGCAAGCAACCCTCTGAAAAGAAATTAAAGCTCACTCGGGAGCCCATTGCTTTCAACGACGATGATCTAGAAGGAACAATCCAACTGCATGATGATGCTTTGGTGGTGACAGCCTAGATAAATGGTTTTATAGTGAAGAGGGTAATGATAGATCAAGGGAGTGGTGCCGATGTGATGTATCCTGACCTATTCAAAGGGCTTGGGCTAAAGAATGAAGATCTCTCAAAGTATGATACGCCCTTGGTCGGGTTTGATGGCTGGGTGGTGATCCCAGAAGGGTAGATTTCGCTTCCTGTGAATATGGAAGGTAAGGAAGCAGAGGTAGTATTTATAGTGGTCACTTCGTTTTTTCCATATACGGCAATCTTGGGGAGATCGTGAATTCATGCGATGGGGGCAGTACCGTCCACCTTGCATGTTAAGGTCAAATTTCGTACTAAGCAAGGTGTCGTTATAATGAGAGGAAGGCAGCATGTGGCTAGACAGTGCTTAGTTGTCGCAGTTAATTGGGAGAATAAACAGACTAAACAGAAGGATTCGTCTGAGGAGGTCCCTTTATAGCCATTACAGGAGCCTCAAGAAGGAGTGGGGGCTAGCTGTGTCGAGGAATTTGTCAGAGTAAGGATATTACCGGATGGTGACAAGTATTTCCAGGTAGGGGCGGGTATGAAGGATGGGGACAAGCTTAATGTGGACCCGCCGTTCCCTCCCAAGAATGCTGGGGTCACCTATCAACGGATGACAACAAGAATGTTCTGAGATAAGATCGGGTGGACAGTTGAGGTGTACATTGATAATATGGTGGTAAAAAGTAAACAGGAGGCAGAGCATATTAGAGATCTCAAGGGGGTATTCGAAGTACTTCGGCAGTATAAGCTGCGCCTCAACGCAGACAAGTGTGACTTCAGATTGGGGGCTGGCAAATTCCTAGGGTACTTGATCACAAACCGAGGAATAGAAGTCAACCTTGATTAAATTGAAGCCGTGAAGTACCTCAAGCTGCCAAGTAATCCGAAGGAAGTCCAATTGCTGACTAGTATGTTAGCTGCCCTTAACTGGTTCACTTTCAAGTTTGCTAATCGTTGCCGTCCATTTTACCAGCTCTTGAAGAAGTGGAGGGGATTTCAGTGGAATGAGGAGTGTGAAAAGGCTTTTCAGGAATTAAAGGAATATCCGATGCAGGCACCTATGTTGACGGCCCTAGAGCCCGGGGAGGATTTATTCATGTATCTCTCAGTGTTGGAACATGCCTTAAGCACCGTGCTTCTGAGGGATCAAGAGTGCAACAACTCGTGTCTTATATTATCAAGACTCTGGTAGACGCTGAGACAAGATACCTGCCCTTAGAGAAGTTAGTGTTAGCATTATTGTATGCTGCGAGGAAGCTACCTCATTATTTTTAAGCTCACACCGTCTATGTGCTAACCGAATATCCTTTACAGTCATTGTTGAAGAGATCTGACTTCACGAGCCGAATAGCCAAATGGGGAACCCGGCTTGGCTCCTTTGATATTAGGTACCGGCCAAGGAGTTCGGAGAAAGGCCAAGTTCTTACTGATTTTGTTGTAGAGTTTTCCCCAAGGAAAGAAATAAAGGTAGTTTGTCATGTGGACTGTTGCCCGTGGAAGGTATTCATGGATGACGCTTCTAGTGTAGTGGGGGCAAGGGCCAGGGTTCTTATCATCACTCTAGAAGGGATAAGGTTGAAACATTCTTTTAGGTTGGGGTTTAGGGCCTCCAACAATGAAGCTGAGTATGAAGCTTTACTTGCTGGATTGAGGGTTGTTCTGGATATGGGTACTTGAGAAGTTGAGGTTTACTCGAACTCTCAATTGGTGGTTGGATAGGTGCAAGGCAGTTTTGATGCCCGAGATTCTCGAATGAAAGAATACTTGTGAGTGGTAAGGAAGGTCATGAGTCAGTTTCTTAAGGCAAAGGTAGTCCAAGTGGCCCGAGGACGGAATAGACACGCTGACTCTTTGGCCACATTAGCGTCATTAATGACAGATAAGGTACCTCGGATAATCAAGGTGGAGCACGTAGCGGAACCATGTATTAATGCAGTGATAGGTGTCTCGGTGGTAGCAATGTATGAGCCATGTTGGATGGACCTGATCATTAACTTTTTGGTCGACGACCAAGTACCTAATGATGAGAAGGAAGTTATGAGGGTACGTCGGGTAGCTACTCAGTATTGGTTGTCAGAAGACCGCAAATTGTACCGGAGGTCTTTTTGGGGACCATATCTTTTATGCTTGTGCCCCGAGAAGATTAATGATCTCTTGGCCGAATTACACAAGGGGGTGTGTGGCAGTCATGTAGGGGGACGTTCATTGGCACATCGAGTGATGATTCAAGGGTTTTGGTGGCTAAAGATGCAGAAGGATGCCGCCGAGTATGTGCGGAAGTGCAAACAGTGCTAAAAGCACGCCCCATTAATACACTGACTAGTAGCTTGTTTGAACCTGTCAATAGTCCATGGCCTTTTGCATAGTGGGAGCTAGACATTCTCGATCCTTTTCTTCGGGCCACAGGCAATCGGAGGTTTGTTTTGGTAGTTGTGGATTACTTCACCAAATGGGCGGAAACTGAAGCGTTAGTTAATATCCGGGATGTAGATGTTAAAAAGTTTGTGCGGAGGAACATAATTACGAGATTTAAGGTGCTGAACTCCCTCCTATTTAATAATGGGTTGCAATTCGATAGTAGAGCCTTTTGCGAGTTTTGCACTGATCTCGGCATCAAAAGCAAGTATTCCACCTCAGCATATCCTCAGAGTAACGGCCAAGCTGAAGTCGTCAATAAAGCGATCGTGAATGGATTGAAGAAAAGATTAGACGGCGCAAAGGGTAGGTGGGCTGAGGAGCTACCCAACATCCTATGGGTGTACTAGACGACCCCAGGAGGTCTACGGGAGAGACTCCCTTCTCCTTAACGTACAGTGTAGAAGCCGTCATACCAGCTGAGATAAACCTATGTAGTGCACGGGTTGCAGAATTCGTCCCCACCCAGAATGACAAATTAATGATAAAGCATTTGGATTTGCTAGAAGGATACCGAGAGTCATCAACTATACAGCTAGCTGATTATCAGCAAAAGCTTGCCCGACACTACAACCAGGATGTGAAGACGAGGGAATTCGGTGCTGGGGACTTAGTGTTGCAGAAAGTAGTAGGGAATATGCGAGATACTAATGCGGGGAAGTTAGCCCCGACCTGGGAAGGGCCTTATAAAGTTACCGCCATCGCTGGCGCAGGAGCATACTACCTGGAGGATTTAGATGAGAGACCGCTTCCCTAACCATAGAATGTTCATAATTTGAAGAAGTTTTATCATTGAGCTGTTGGTGCACATGAATAGGGGTTCGGCATAATGGCATATAAGTGTAACGTTGAGTAATACAAGGTTGATGTTTATTCATACTGATATGCTCGCACTCGTGGTTTCATTACTATTAACTTGCTAACTCCAGCTAACAAATGGAAAGAAATTCTAATCGCTAATTATTCTATGAGTAGAAACTAGTCCTCGGTTTGATTTTCATCACTGAGTGGGTGGAAAACTTGCATTAAAATATCCTAAGGACAGAAACCTGTCCTCGGTTTAATTTTCGTCACCAGGTAGGTGGAAACCTTGCGTTAAAATATTCTAAGCACAGAAACCTATCCTTGGTTTGATTTTCATCACCGGGCAGGTGGAAACCTTGCATTAAATATACTCTAAGGATAGAAACCTGTCCTCGGTTCGATTTTCATCACCGGGCAGGTGGAAACCTTGCATTAAAATATTCTAAGGACAGAAACCTGTCTTTAGTTCAATTTTCATCACTGGATGGGTGGAAACCTTACATTAAAATATTCTAAGGACAGAAACCTGTCCTTGGTTCGATTTTCATCATCGAATAGGTGGAAACCTTGCATTAATATATTCTAAGAACAGAAATCTGTCCGCGGTTCAATTTTTATCACCGGATAGATGGAAACCTAATCCTAAATTTTATCTAAGGATAGGAACCTATCTCCGGGTGGATTTTCATCACTTAACAGGTAGAAACCTAATCTTGAAATTTGCTTAAGGATAAAGACCTGTTCCTGGTTCAATTGTAATCACCGGACGAAAGGAAACCTTGCACTGAGTCATACCAATAATGTAAACCAACTTCTCAGCTCTATTCTAATCACCAGGTGCATGGAAATTACGTCAAATTATTCAGGGTATTAAAACTGATCTCTCGGTTTCAATCCAAATCACGGGGAAGGTAATTACCCTACACTAAATCTTTCTAGATAAGTCAACGTATATCAAATTCAGTTCTTATTGCCGAGGAGCCAATTCTTTCTAGACACAGAAAATCTCTTCCAGACCGGTCCCAGTCACTATACATGCACAGATATAATCTATCTTTTTGAAGACGAACGAGAAAACAGTCTCAATCACCGTTTAGAGGCAAATCATGATTCAATTAGGAATACATGTATAAAAAAATAAAATAAAAAAAACGGGAAACAAGCAAGTAGAGCATGACATGAAGAATAATTCAGTAGCAAACATTCATAAATATAGATAAACTAGATGTTCGCTCACCAAAGGAAAGAAAACAGAAATAAATCATTGTTCTGTCACCACAACCTAGTGACTTTTGGCAAACCGAACAAATAAAAAAGAAAAATAAGCACGAATAAGAAATAAAAGCAAGCTAAAGCATAAGTATCAAACTGAAGGATCGGTAGGTGGGAGATGGGTTGCATTATTGGCCTGCCGCTCTAGGACGTCCTCAGTTGGTGGCTATTGGAATTGTACGTCTTCAGCAGTATTAAGGTTGCTAGTGACCTCAAGATCAACGGTCTCTAGATGAGCATCAATCGCTTGCACCAGCTTCCTCATACTGGGGGTATCTTCTTCGTTGATAGCATTAGCTTGACTCTGAATGGGGGGAGGGGGAGCCGGGTATGGGATTTGCTCTGGAAGGGCTGCTAGCCACCCCTCCCCAAACCTATGAAACCTAGCTTGGTGGACAATAGGCTCCATGGAGTTCTCAGCATCTGCGAAGCCCTCGTTGTACCACTTATTCTCGCAGGCTTCAAGGGTTGCCTTTAGGTCAGCTATCTCGTCAACTTGGGCCAGGTTTAGGTTGGCTGCCTCCGCCAACTTAAGCTTTATGCCCCTCAACTTGTCCTTCACCTCGGCCAATTTCCTCTCCGCCACCGATCGATTTTTCTCCGAAGATTGAGCCTTTTTCTTGGCAGCTTCAGCAGCTTTGCCCTTCTCCTTTGCAGTGGCAGCAGCGACGTCCTTCAGGGTTTTCTCCCATTCAGCATCCTCGATGAGCTCCTTTAGCCTCTTGTTGAGGATGTGGGTTAGTTGTGCGGCTCGGTATTGCAGTAGTGGTCAGTATGAAGGTGCAAGGGATACGCACACATTAAAATAAATGTGAAAGTGAGATAGAAAATTACCACTATGGTGTGCCACTGCAACCGCCTTGCCAACGATTCCTCGCTTTAATCCGAGAAAAACTGAACGTCCTTAGGCAGTAGGAGGCCATGCACCAAGCTCTGGGCCACCCTCCCCCCTTGGCCCTGGGCCCAGGTCCTTATGCTAGCGGACGCTAGCAGAGGCTCGTCTTCGAACTTAAAGACGGGCTGCCAAATGACCTCGAACCGAGAGGAAGACGCCACACTAGTGCTAACCTGGGCAGTTGGCCGGGAATCACCCGTCAGCTCCCGGATCATGATCCCGCTAAATGCCCGGTGTGGGGTCTTAGAAGGGGCATCACTTGTAAGCTTGGGTGGCTGATCGTCAATGCGCTGCTTCTTTTTGGCATGGCTGGCAAGGGGGGGAGGAGTCTGCTCCTTGTCCTGAGGCTATTGAGGCTGAGCTGTAGGACGAGTGTCGGGTAGGAATTGGTCAACTTTCATTTTTCGCTTGGTCACCATCTCAGCGTCTTGACCGGCCTCAGCTGCTTCTGGCTCAGCTGGTCGGGTTGGAGCTTCCAGCTTTTCAACAGGTACGTGAACCTTACGACTTTGAGACACACGCTTAGCCGATTCGTCCTTCACCGGGGCAAGGTCCTCCGCGGTAGTGTATCTGGGACCAAGATCACGATCTTTGCCAACGGTCAAGGAGGGTAGGAGAAAGTTGGCATGTCGGACGTCAATGTATGAGAGGAGGGGGTTGTCTACTAGCAAGGCCTTGTTGAATGACTCCCAGGTAGAGTACATAGGTTATCAAATGGGATGCTCGGAGTTGTCCGTCTGTGTGCACAAAGATCTTCGGCTTAAGTACAAAATTGAGATATCTCACATGCACAACTCTAAGATTCGGTTTAGATCTTCTTCCTTTTGCAAAAAATCAATAAAAGGGCTGGTTAATACATATGTGAGTAAACCGAACCAAAGTGTCAAATTTAAAACAAGTGATAGCGCTTGGTACCGACCAACATCATATGGTGAAAGAGAGCAAAGGAGTTCATCGGCAAGCCAATTGCCGCTCACTCGGACGAATTCTCCTGCCGAGTTTCTATTGGAATCGAGAAGGCATGATATAAGCCGTACCCACATATCCCTAGTTTTTAAATAGTAATCAGACTTGATGTTGCCACACAAACTATACATGAAGTTGATGTCGTGGTGGTTTAGTTGTAGCCCAAATATTTGGTTTAATCTACTGACACAACTCACCACTCAGTAAAAATTAGGGGGGAGTTGGTCAGGACATAAGCCATAAAACCTAAGGGTACCTATAATGAGGGGTTTTATGGGAAACCTAATCTCACCCTTTAGAATAGCCATTAAGGGAAAAAAAGGATACGTTTGAACCAGAGTGCCTCTGGAGGGTGATATCGCCTTCGTGATAGTAGGCGATATCAACATACTCAGGAATGCCATAAGTTGCTCTAAAATCAGCCAAAGGCGCTCCAGAAGCAAAAAGGTAAGAATAACCCATTCTTAAACTATAAGAGTGAAGGAAAATTGAAAGGAAAGGGAAGAGTAAAGAGGACTTACTATAGGCTCTAGGAAGTGATGATCTAGGCTGGAGAGTTTACGCACAAGAAAACTATGCTTAAGGAAGGTGCTTGGTAGAGAGAAAACTGAAGGAAAGAGGATGTAAAAAGTGGTATGGAAAGTCAGGAGGAGGTATTTATAGGGTAAAAGCATTTAATGAAGAAGACCGTACTAGCTTGAATACCTCAAGCAAACCCCTCCCGATCATTTCCAACCTAGTCGGGAGCGTTATTGCTTGGGACACCCTATACTCGGTTGCTCGGTAGTGCATTTGAGAACATCGCTGCTGAGCGGGTTTCTAAAAGTGGGAATCAGTTTCAATACCGCTACCACCTTTCCCGACGGAGCATCCACTTTGAGATGATGGAATTGGACCCCCATTTGCACTAGTAAGGGGAGTAATCATAACACCTCCACTTATCCTAGCCTATAAATAGGAGAAGAGAATGAGGAATGAAGGTTAACAATTCGAGAGAGGACACTGAGGAAAAAGAGTGATCACGCCAAGAGGGAAAGAGAGTGACTCTGTGAGGCAAAGAGAGGGATTTGAGGAGATAGGAGTGTACTTGGGTATTCGAGTATAGAACCACCCATAGTAGGAAACCCAAAACCCACAATACAAATAGATTGTGAGCCCAAATAGAAGTTGAGCCCAATAACCATATTTTGGGTACGCACATATATGTATGTTGCATATTTTGTTAAAACACTTATTGTTACTTTATCTAAATAAATTGATAAGAACAAATAAATTGTTGTATCTGTTAACGAAAACTTAGATGCATGTTGCATGTTTCCTTAAAAAACTTATTATTACTTTATTTAAAGAAATTGGTAAGAACAACTACGTTGTCTCTATCAACTGAAACTTAAATGTATGTTGCATGTTTTGTTAATTAAAACACTTATTGTTATTTTATCTAAAATGCATGTTGAATGTTTTGTTAAAATACTTATTGTTACTTTATCTAAAGAAATTGATAAAAATAAATAAGTTATTGTTTTTATCACTTGAAACTTAGATACATGTTACATGTTTTATTAAAAAATTTATTATTATTTTATCTAAAAATTTGATAAGAACAAATAACTCTATCTAAAAAATTGATTTTATCTAAAATATTAATCTAATTTGGTAAAGTCATTTGACGTAATCATGATTTTCAAGCCTACATTTTATTATAAAGTATATAATTTAAAATAAAATAATCATAACCACCCAGTCTTTAGCGTGGATGGTACTATAGTGCATGAGTTATATTTTTAATCATTTAAGAAAGAAAAAAACAATAACCATAATCACAACAATTTTCATAAAAAAATTTACAATTATTATCGGGTCGAGTTGTAAATGATAATTGATAAAATAATGTTATTAGTGAGCAAATGATGGTGATGACAAGTATTTTAAAAGTTGTCAGATTGTATCAAAAAAAAAGTTGTCAGATGGTGAGTGAAGGGGAGTGGTGAGAGTGGAAAACATGAGGATGAGGAGTCAGCGAATCTGATTGGCTGGCTGTGTAAATTGTTTATTTTTGGCTATTGGTTGTGTTGATCAGCCTTCAATTTCTTCTTCTTTTTTTTTTTTTAATGTAAGATTTATTAATGTGGGCCTTAGAATATACATTAGATAACTATTTTAGAAATTTTTTTTTATAAAAAAATAAAAAGGTAATCAACTTTATAAAAATATTAGAGTTTACAATATATATATTTTTAAATTATTGATATGGTAAGTATTTATTAATAAATAAATAAATAATATTAATAATAGATCCAAATTAGAATAAATAAAAATTAATTATATTCAAAATTTATAAAAATATTATAAAATAATTTGTAAAAGTAAGATTAATTTTTTTTAAGGTTTTACTATCCTTAAAGCATACATTAATAGATTATTTTTGAAAAAATTTTATGATAGTAAATTATTTTAAAAAAATTTTATAGAAAAAAAAAATTTATGAAGAAATAAAAAATAATTAACTATTCTGATAATTTTTTCAATTTTTCATAAAAATGTTTCTAAAAAAATAATTAACTATTTTTGATAATTAATTTTTTTTTTTTTACTTTTCAACAATAATACATAGCTAAAAGGTAACTGTAAAGCTAAAAAATATAATTTTTACTCTATTATTATAGGGCACATTTTGATATATATATATATATATTTTTTTTTTTTTTAATAATCACATTTTAATATTTAATGGCACTAAAAATAACAATATAACTAGCATCTAAGATTTCTCCTCGGGCGAATAATAGTAATAGAAGTACAAAAAGTCTTTGTCACAAGTCACAGCTCACGGCACTAGTATATATTATTACGCTCGCTCGCTGCTCATAAATAAATAAATAAGAGTATTTTAATTGGCGATCACTGTCTGTGTCTATAGCCCACAACACCACTCTCTTTTCGCTTCTCTTTATATCTATCTCCGCTTCTTTTACTCCTTACTCCACACTTCCTGAGCAGCTATTTCCTCTTGCTTCAGGTTCTCTCTCTCTCTCTCTCTCTCTGTTTTTTTTTGTGTGTTTCTTTTTCTAATGGGTTCTGAGAAAATTTAAAAAAAAAAAAATTGAAAGAGTATTCTGGGTTTTGAGTGTTATGTCTCTTGCTGCCTTTTCATGTCTGTTTGCTAGATTTACAATTTTTCTTTTCTAAGCTTTTTCTTAATTAAACATCCAACAGATCCAGAGAGATTTTCATTTTTATATTTTTATCAGAATCCAAAAGCAGTAGATCTTGGATCTAAATTTCACTTCTGTTCCTTGTTTTGTCAATTGGTAATTTTATTTTGTTAAAAATAATAGTTGGTAATTGATAATCATTTTGGCAATAAATAAAAAAATGATTGTGTTTTTAGAATGTAGTTGTTTTTATTTCTTTGGTGGCAGTAATGGGATTAGATCTATATGATACGATATGATAAAAGTCACATTTCTTTGGGTCAGGTCTCGCGTACTATATATATATATATATATATAGCTAATTTGAGATGCTTAGATCTTTGTTCTATTGTGTGAGTGTGTGTGTGTGTTTTGGAATGTAATGCTGTATTGGATGAGCATATTTAGCATTCTAAGTAACGTGATGAGTTGTCTACTTGTCTATATTCTCAAAATAACCATTGGGCTTTGCATGGATAAGCATTGCATATTTTGGCCAGATCTAATGCCCACATCACATCACATGTGTAATTATTCTCATATTGACTAGATCTAACGGGCATTCCACAAAGTTCTTCATCTTTTTCTTCTTATACCTATTACGTGCTTCTTGGTCTTGACTCACACACACGCGCGCACACACACACGCAGTAATCCCCAAATAAAAGTAACAATTGCTGTAGCTTATTAATACATATCTGAGAGTTCATTTTTTAAAAAGAACTTGTATTAATATTCCCCAGATATCAGTGACCAATTTCTTCCTGCATATTTTGTTATTAATCTGCATCTTGTCTATTCAAAAACCGGAAGGACTTTAAAAAAAAAAAATAATAATGATTTGATCTTTATGTATATGTTAAAAAAAAAAAAAAAAAAGCGTTTTGGTGTCATGTCATCTACTCTGTCCCCCATTAACTTTTTCCTAAATCCTCATTAGCTTTTTTTTTTCCTCTATTTTCTATCCTTAAAAGGACCCCGCCATTCCACTTTTTCTTTTTGAGACGAAACTTTCACTACCATACCGCACCACGTTTCCGTAATAGAAAAAGAAAAGAAAAGAAAAAGAAATCTAATTAAAAAAAGGAAAAAAAGCATCGCAGTTTTAGCAACTAAAATAAAGAAAGAAAAAAGAGTAAAAGTGGCTGTCACGTAACGTTTTTAAGAGTAGTGGAAGCAGTGAGAGACGCGAGGAGTTATAGAGTGTGTGTGTGTGTGTTGTACTTTTTACAAGTATTAAATTATATAATATAATAATATTTGATTTGATCCCTCTTCGATTTCTTCATCATCTTTGTCTTTTATTATGTGTACTTCTACTACTACTGTTACTTTAGTCAAGGGTTAGTATTCTTGATTTCCTCATTCTCCTTCCCTATGTATTTATATATTTATATTACTTTTAAATAATTTTATTTATACACATATTTAGGATTTAATTGAATCGGTTTATTTTGTTGAAATTAAAATTTTTTTTATAAAAATACTGTAAATAAAAGTAAAAATTATAATAAAATTTATGAATAATATTAAAAAGTGCAATGGGGCTTATGCATAGTAAAAAAAAAAAGACTAAATAGTAAAATAAACTGACTTTTTAAGCTGGAGCTAAATTCACACTTAGATAAAATTAAGCTATAAACAAGAAGAAGAATTATAGAAGGTGAAGATGATGGTCTCTTATATAATTGTTAAAAAAATAAGTAAAAGAGAAAGAAAATAGATGAGTGTTAAATATAGATGGTCTATTCAATTCAATTGGTATACAGAGCTATATACAATATATAGTAATAGAATGACGATATCATATGACTAAAACTAAAACTAAATACGGAAGGTCTCCTCCTTTATAGGGATGATAATTTCAGTTTGAATTGTGGTCTTTTCAATTGCCCACCCGCCCTAATAGAATGGAGGAAGATAAAGTCCAACATGTTTCCTTTAAATTATTATATTATATTTATATGAGAAATGAAACTGAATCACTACTTTTATAGCTTTTTTTTTATAATTTTTTTTTAATTATTATTATATTTAGGCACCCACAGGGCCACAGCCACAGCCACAGCCTTAACCCTTTTCACTTTGGGTTTATATTATATGTGTCGCTTCATTTACTCTTCGAATCTTATCACACTTCTTGAGCTTGCCTTCTTCAGGTTCAGGTACTCTCTCTTATTTGTTTTGTGGGTAATAGTGCTGTTCATCCGCTAAACATTGTGTTTCTCTTTGAGATTTTGTGTTTGGTTTCTGAAATACATATTGGAGTAATGTAATGTTAAAGTAAAGGCAGCTAGTTAGTTAGTTACTCACAAACTTCCATTTAAAAAAAAAAAAAAAAAAAAAATTACTGCATTTTCTCAGAATTTTTTGGTGTAGTGGTAGATCTTGGACCCAAATTTCATTTCTGTTCCTTTGTTTTGTTAATTAGCAATTTATTTATTTTGTTATAAATAACAGAGATGTTTTGATAATCTGCTGGATGGACTCATTTTGCTTAAACTAAAATCTATTGTGTTTTAGTTGTTTTCATTTCTCTGGTGGCAGTGGCAGTAGATCTCTGAATTTTAATTCTATATGATTGATTACTCATATTTCTTTGGGTCATCTCTGAGACAAGTAGTAACATTTCTTTGTTTACTCTCTACTGTATACCAAATATTGATTTGGATGCTTACTCAGATCTTCGTCTTATTTTTGTGTGTGTTTTGGAATGTTATGCTCTATTGAATAAGCATAACATTGTAACGTGAATTGTCTCTTTATTCTCTGAAAAACCATTGGAATTTGCATGGATATACATATTTTACCAAACCTAATGCCCACATCACATCACACGTGTAACTATTCTCATATTGACTAGATCTAATGGGCATACCACAATTGTTCTTCATCCTTTTCTTCTTGTTGCTGCTATAACTACTGTGTGCACTTGGTCTTTTTGGAGTTAACGAACACGTTCCTAGAAATCCCCAATAAACAAAAATCAAACGGGTTAACATATTCATTCTATTGTGGCATGATCATCACTTTGGTTTTCATGTTCACTTGTCATTAAAGTCGTTGATTCTGACTTGACTAGAAGATGTATCTATTAATCTAAGGATGTGTTTGGATATCACTTATTTTGCTGAAAACTGAAAACTTATTGCTGAAAACAATAAAAAAATAATTTTTGGGTTACTGTTCACTCCTCCAAACACTGGACATTTGCCTTAATGCACTATTTATGTCCCATGAACAGTGCAAGAGGCGTTGGTAAAAAAAAAAAAAAAAAAAACGCAGACACAGGGAGAATAATTTCTATCGAAATGCATACTAAGTCTATTTTGGCTGCTTGTCAATTCTCAATTATTTTTTCTGTGTATGTATGTATGTCATGTATTAGTTTTTATTTTTTGCACTGCAAACCATCTTGTCTCAGGATATTTGTTGTGTATATTTTTTCTTGACATTTTTGGGCCATATTCTTTTTCCCCTACTAAATGATACAATGCGCTATTGAACAAAAGTTTGTCTTCATTTTGAAATTAAAGGGAAACCTTTAGCATATATGATACCTTAATATCTTCTATTGTACTGTTTTGGTGAAAAGTAATCTTTACATATTTAGTTTTATTAATTTTCTCTATTGTTTGTTTTACTCAATATATTGTTTATTTTCCTAGTAGAACGTGTATAAAAGCAACTGGGACAGTTGGTATTGCTGGCTTAATGCATCTTAAACTCCTTTAGATAGATTGATTTTCTTAAGAAATGATTTTGTTAACATGTAACTGATGCATGTAAGTCGCCCTATTCTTTAGAGCAAAAAGGTCCATAATTTCATACATATAAAGATATTTTTTTTTTTGATAAGTAAGATTGTTATATAAATGAAAGGCTACTCTATGCATGAAGAACATAGAGCATATAAATGAAAGGCTACTATAAAGATATTTCTTGCTTATTAATACATAACCTGAGAGCTAATTTTTGTGTGTTAAGTGCATAAATATGGAATTAATTGTATGGTTTTATATAACTTTATTTATTTATTATTTCCTTTTGTCATGTCTAATACAGAAAAACTCCCCAAAATGTCGGATCTTGATGTTCCCCTACGCCCGAAAAGGAAGAAGGTGTGGGTGGACTATTTTGTTCATTTCCGATGGATTGTTGTTATTTTCGTTGTCCTCCCAATCTCCTTCACACTTTACTTCCTCACATATCTTGGGGATGTTAGATCCGAGATGAAGTCCTTCAAGCAGCGTCAAAAAGAGCATGATGAAAATGTCGAGAAAGTTGTAAAACGACTGAAGCAGAGGAACCCAAAGAAGGATGGTCTTGTCTGCACAGCACGTAAACCCTGGATTGCTGTTGGGATGCGCAATGTTGACTATAAGCGAGCTAGACATTTTGAGGTCGATTTATCTGCATTTCGGAATATCCTTGAAATTGACAAAGAGAGAATGATTGCTAAAGTTGAGCCCCTAGTCAACATGGGGCAGATCACCAGGGTCACAGTCCCAATGAATCTTTCCCTTGCAGTGGTTGCTGAACTTGATGACCTTACTGTTGGTGGCCTCATCAATGGCTATGGGATCGAAGGGAGCTCTCACATCTATGGTCTGTTCTCTGATACTGTTGTGGCCTATGAGATTGTTCTAGCTGATGGCCGTGTTGTTAGAGCTACCAGGGACAATGAGTACTCCGATCTTTTCTATGCTATTCCATGGTCTCAAGGAACACTGGGGCTTCTTGTTTCTGCTGAGATCAAGCTTATACATATTAAGGAATACATGAAGCTGACATACCAACCTGTAGTGGGTAATCTAAAGGAAGTTGCACAGGCATATATTGATTCTTTTGCTCCTAGAGATGGAGACCAGGATAATCCTGAGAAGGTTCCAGATTTTGTTGAAACCATGCTTTACAATCCAACTGAAGCTGTATGCATGACAGGTAAGTATGCCTCAAAAGAAGAGGCCAAGAAGAAGGGAAATGTAATCAACAATATTGGGTGGTGGTTCAAACCGTGGTTCTACCAGTATGCACAGACAGCACTGAAGAGAGGGAAGTTCGTTGAGTATATACCAACCAGGGAGTATTATCATAGGCACACTAGGTGTCTGTACTGGGAGGGAAAGCTTATCCTTCCATTTGGAGATCAATTTTGGTTTAGGTTTCTCCTTGGCTGGTTGATGCCACCCAAAGTTGCTCTGCTCAAAGCTACCCAAGGCGAAGCGATCAGGAACTACTATCATGAGAATCATGTAATTCAGGACATGCTTGTTCCAGCTTACAAGGTTGGGGATGCTTTAGAATGGCTCCACCGAGAGATGGAGGTACTTTTTTTTACCCACTTTACCTTCTTTTGTTTTCTCCAACATTTTTTGTTATAATTAATTTGTGGCCAATTATATGTTGGTGTGTATTTGCATTAATGTCAACATAGATTTTAGCATTTTGAGGTTAAGAAAAGAAGGGATTGGGGTTGGGGGGGGAGAAGATAGTTATATTATCCATAAGATGACATGGTTATCTTTTCTATTGTCCTATTACTGATAGGATATTATGTGGACTTCTATGGTAGATTGCCTTAACCTGACAAACCAGGCTATTGCTTTCTGACACTTCCGTTGTATGTCGAGTGTCTTGGTAGAAACCTTTAAATATGTAAACTTCAGATCAAAATTCAACGGTAATGTCTTGTAAGGTTGTATTTTATGTTCCAAAAGTAATATGCATAGTTAGTGAAAATGGGGTGCAGAAAAATGTGCTTTGATAGATAAATTACAATGGTGATTATATATGTATATATATATAACCTTCTTGCACTGAGATCTGTAATCCCCGTCTTGAGAACTAGTGCAGGACCCCCTTGAGCAATGGGCTCTGAAGTTTAGATTTAAGCTAGGAACCATTGTTAGTGATTCAAGGATAGTTGTGTGCTTGATACAATACCTATCAAAAAGTTGTGAGGTTGATACATGTAATGACTCTATTTCTTTGTGTCTCATATTACCAAGTAGATATTGTGGGGTTGATGCATGTAATGACTTTCTATTTATCTCATATTTCATTTTGTTTAGTTTGCTCTTTCATTGTTTGTTAATTCTTCAGGTATACCCCATCTGGATCTGCCCACACAGAATATACAAGCTACCTGTCAAACCTCAGATTTATCCTGAACCTGGGTTTGAGCTACAACGCAGGCAGGGAGATACACAATATGCTCAGATGTACTCTGATATTGGGATCTACTATGCACCTGGCCCTATCTTGAGGGGTGAGGCTTTTGATGGCGCTGAGGCAGTCCGTAAACTGGAGAACTGGTTGATTGAAAATAATGGGTTCCAGCCACAGTATGCAGTATCTGAACTGAGTGAGAAAAACTTCTGGAGGATGTTTGATGCTGAGCTCTATGAGCAAGCCAGAAAGAAGTATGGAGCTGTGGGAACCTTCATGAGTGTGTACTACAAGTGCAAAAAGGGGAGGAAGACTGAGAAGGAGGTGCAGGAAGCAGAGCAAGCCCACCTTGAAACTGCTTATGCTGAGGTTGATCAGCCAATGGACTGATTTTTATTTTCTTGCCTTGCCCAGCAAGCTATTGTGGTTGATTATTATTGTCTTTTGTATTTCATTTCATTTTCCTCTGCTTGTCAGATGCCATAGTTGCTGACATTATTGGGTAGAGTTTTTTTACGGATTAGATTAGACTCTGTCTGGAATTTAACGAGTTAGACTATGGATTGGTTTTATGCCTAAATATGTAACGACAATGGTTTTATGGCCTCCCTCATTCTCTCCATTAACTATCTATTCACTCCCAGGCAGAATGCATAAATCAGTGGGCGATACCTGAATTTGGTTACCCAAAACATCCTGCACCATGTTTGCTTGCTTGTTTTGTTTTGTTTTGTTTTGTTTTTTGTTTTTTTTTTGTTTTTTTTTGTTTTTGTTTTTGTTTTTGTTTTTTAATTTTTTAATTTGGCTTTCATGAACATATAAATACTATTAAATGTAATCTCTACCAAATGCCGAGTAATTCAAACACTCCTTTATCAAATTCTCAAATTTACCTATTTGCCACTTAGCAAGATTGTGGTTTAAGGTGTTTATTTTTTCATGGAAGTCAAAAGTAACAAAGATGACTGATCGCTGTTACTTGCTTTTGTGGTTCGAGGTTACACATTTAAGAAACTGGATTGATTAAACAGAAGTAGAATACGGACAAAATTATTAGATTAAATTGAAAGAATCAGAAGAGTTGAGAATTGAAATTGAAAGAATCGAAGTTACACAACTCTTCTCTTATGATGGGAATCCAAATCAAATAATTGAGAATTGAAATAGAATTAGAATTATAGAGAAAGCTGGAAAAACAGAGTTCCTGTCAAGATATGAAACTAAGATAAATTCATTAAAAAAAAACTGATTATTCTCTTACATAACAAGCCTATTTATAATTTTTAACTACTAAGAAATAAACTAGATAATAGTTACAACTAGATTGGCGGTCAATAACATAAGTCAAAGCTGAAATTAAAGAGAACATATGGCAGATCTGAGAAGTCAAAATAAGTGGCTGGTTAGTTGCCCTGGGAGGTCAAAAAGGGTGGCTGGCTGTTTTGGCTTAAGAGTACAGTGTAGCTGGCTGTTAGTCCTAAGAGTAAAAAGGGGCGGGGGGTTCTAAGGGTTGATGGTGGCTACATCATTCCTCAAGTTTTAGCTAGAAAATAAGGCTTCAAATGCTTCACATTGAAGGCATTAGAAATATTTAGATGATGGGTAGTTGGATTGTGTAGGCATTATTGTCATTGATTTTAATCAACACTTTGCATGGACTCACTTTCTTTTCCCACAACTTGGAACAAGAGTCATGAGGACACCTTTCAGTAGTCAAAATCATCCACATAAGGTCACCTTCCTTGAAAGTTAGTCTTTTTCGATGAATATTTGTAGCGCCCATGTAGTTTGTATTTGAATGTTCAATTCTCTCCTTGACTTAAGCATGGATAGATTGCATAAACTCTATTATTTATGTTGTTCTTGCATTCTCCTTAGAAAGTGGCAATGGTGCCAAATCTAAGACACTTAAAGGTTTTTTCTTCCTATACACAACTTCAAAAGGAAATGTTTTAGTAGTTTAATTAAGAGAAGAGTTGTAAGCAAATTTAGTCAAGGTAATGATACTTTCCCAATTCCAAGGATTTTTACCAATCAAGCATCTCAAGAGATTCCCAAGACTTCGTTAGACAATTCAATCCCTGTCTTATGCCATAGAGTTCGCTAAAAATGAGTAAGAAATTTAGCATCCTTGTTGGAAGCAATAGAAAGGGGTACATTATGAAGCTTGCAGACTTCTTTGAAAAATAAAATAGTCACATTGGAAGTTTGCATGATGTGTTCTTTTTCTTCCCATCATGCATCGTTTGACGATCATTTTGCCAAGGTCTTCCAAGAAGGATATGGCATGGATCCATTGGTACTACGTCACACCAAACTTCATAAAAATATTTCTTTTGTATAGAAAATGGCACTAAGCAACACTCGTTACTTTCACCTCACTACCCTTCTTGAACCCATAAAGTTTGTAGGGTTGTGGGTGATCTTGAGTGGTAAGCTCCAACTTATTAACCACCTCTTGAGAGACCACATTTTCACAACTTCCCCCATTAATGATCAAATTACAAAATCTTCTTTCAATGCTGTAAACTGTATAAAAAATATTGGTTCTCAACTAGTCTTCTTCAGAATTGAGTTTAGGAGTAAGAAAAGTCTTCCTTATCACAAGTTCAAGCCCTCTTCTTCTTTAAAATCACCACCAATCTCCTCATTTAAAGTTTGATAAAGAATGAGTTTTCCATCTTCATATTCAAGCTTTTTTACTTCCTATAACATAAGAGTTTTCTTTCTACAATCGGAAGATCGATACCCTAGTTCTCCAAACTTGAAACATTTGAAAGTATCCACTTATTGTTGTCTACCCCTGCTAACAATGGCTATTTGGGACTGTTTTGGGGACTATAATAGCAAGTTTAGGTTATGCTGCTTGCTGCTTAACCCTAGAAGTTTCTCCTCTCTCATTTGTAGTCAAATTCCCAACCTTATATTGGTTAGAAATCTCATAACCAGAACTGGAACCCCATTTTCTAGACCTTAAAGCTGGCTTAGTTTGTTGTTTCTCCACCAATAAATCCTAGTTGTAGGCTTCCGACACATTCCACAATGATTGTAGGCTAATGCCATCTTGGATGAATGTTTTCAATCCACTCAAGTACCATGCAACCATTTTTCCTTCACTTTCATTCAAATATACCCTTACTATAAGTTGGTGAAATGGCGTCTCCATATACTCCTCCACACTACCTTCTTGCTTAAGATTGTGTTGGCATTTGTAAAGTGATTGGGTGTTGTTGAAAGGAAGAAATTACTCATGGTGCTTTTTCTTCATCTTCTTCCAACTCTTGATCTTGATTTTACCACTTCATTTGCTAGAAATTTCCAATTTTTCCCACCAAGTAGAAGCTTTCCCCTTAAGGCGAATAGCAACTAGCTTCATTTTCTTTTCATCCATAACTTCATAATAATCAAACAGCCTTTCAACGGTGTTAAGACAATCAACTAAGTCTTCCAGTTTAGGACTCCCTTGAAACTCTGGAATTTTAACCTTGAAGTTATAGTAAAGTCTTGACTCATTTCTTTCCACATAAGGCCTACCCCTTGGAGGAACTCCAAAAGGATTCTCAAAATGAAAATGAGAGTCATCAGACTCATCAGTAGCCTCATGAGGAGGCTGAATACGCTGCACCTTTTGTAAGTGGCACAATTTGTCTCCTTAATCCAGCAATTTCATATTCTTTCTCTATATTTTGATTTCATCCACCATTTCTCCCCATTGGAGGGCTGGTTTCAACTTCTTCCCCAACATCCATTTGATTTCCCCCTTATTCCACCCCTCATTTCTCTCCTTATTTGGGCCATTAGAAGCTTCACAATCTTCAAAAAATTGCAAATGGTAGCAGCAGCACAAGTGATCAATTTGTGATAGTTTGCAGCAACAACAACACAACACAGCTTTGATTGGCACAAGGAACCTAGATATGATTTCTAGGATCTTGAAAGAAGAGAGAAAAAAAGAAAAGAAAAAAGAAACACAAGGACACCTAGGGCTAAAATGATGAAATCAGTATGAAAAAAGAGGACCAGATTTGTCCTCTGATACCAAGTGATGGAAATCAAGACCAAATACTTGAGTACTAAAAAAGAATTGCATTAGAATGAAGAATCAACGTTGGAATTATATAGAAAACTAGAGAAATATAGTTTTTGTCTAGATCTAAAACTAAGATAAATTAATAATAATAAAAAACTGATTATTCTCTTACATAAAAAGCTTAATTATAATCTTAGGAAAATTGCAATTTATCATCCTAAACTTTTCGAATGCATCTTTCACATCCTAAAACTGTGATTCTTGTTACACTTTACACCACAACGTTAAGTTTGCTATTAACTTGGACGAAAATTCAAAATTTAGGGTGCAAAGTGTAATCAAGAGTATAGTTTAGGGTGGTAAAGTGTAATTTCTTCTTTGATTTCAAGGGATTGATAACAGGGGCAATTAGGCATTTTCACGTAATGCCATATTTTTCCATCCAAGGTAACAGAAAACTTGATGTTGGGGTGCAAAGTATAACGCAGCTCACAGTTTAGAGTGCAAAACGTGCACTAAAAAAGTTTAGGGTGCAAAGTGTAAAACATTCCATACATATTATATGGTAGAGAAAAACAATGATTTGAATCTTCCACCAACAACTAGAATAAAAAATCATATGATTTAATTTGTAACATTCCATAAACTTTATATATTTGAAACTTAATTTTCTATTGTAAAGAGGATATTGGAGACAAAAAAAAATGGTGTAATTACTAAGCGAGGCCCGATTACTAATTAGTGGTGTGTACTACTAGAAAGAGACATTTACTTATTTTTGTTTTTCACTTTTTTTTAATAAAAATTTTCATTATTAGAAAAAACTTTAAAATGAAAACACATTAGGGTTGCTCAAAAATCAATATAGCCGAAGTTCTAAAAAGTTAAGGACAAAAATACATTTTTGGTACTTACGGTTGGTGTTACTTTTACTTTGGTCCTATACTTTTTGAAATTTGGTTTTGACAATTTATGTTTAACTCCATTTTTATATTGCCTCATCATCTATTTTTGTCAGTAATCTAAATGACAAGTGCCCTTCATGTTTAACTACCTTATAAAATATTAGCTTTAAAATGCTATGGAAGACAAAATATTAGCTTCGAAAAGGCAAACAAAACCACCTCAATTTTACTTCAATCCAAATCAAGCATAGAAGTACTATTTTTTTTTATGGCCCGTCCTTCACTTGGTCAAATAAAAGGGAAGGTTTGGCCAATATCAAGGAGCGACTAGATTAGTGTCTTTGTGAACGTGAATGGCAGATTCTCTTTCCCAAAGCTGGGGTTAAACACTTGTGCAACTTCGACTCAAATCACAACCCAATTCTGTTTGACACTCACTTTGAGCCAAAAAATTTTGTTCGTCCCTTTTGATTTGAAGCAATGTGGACAAAAGATGAAAGGAGTAGAGACATGGTCAACAAAGCTTGGCAAGTGCAAGTTGAGGCATGGGTTTAAGCTTGTTAGAAAACTGTTAGAGACGAAAAATGATGTGAGAAAATGGAATAAAAATGTATTCAATATCATTCGAGAAAGAATTAAAGTCCTTCAAGCCAATATTGCTAAAATACAGCAGAAACCCCCCACCAAAGAAATTTTGGAGATAAAAGCTTCTCTATATTTAGAGTTGGATGATTGGTTAGCCATGGAAGATTTGAAGTGGTTCTAGAATTTTTAGGGAGTTGTGGTTGAGGGAGGGGGATAGGAATACGAGATTCTTTCATTTCTCACCCTTGTTAAAAGAAAAAGAAACCAGATATCAGAGATTAAACTGGAAGATGGTTCATGGATTAATGATAGGGAGGATATTCAGAGTTATTTGGCAGAAAAATTCAAAAATCTATATCAATCGAGTGAGCCTTGAATTCCCCACAATATAGAAAACCTTATTGAGCCTTGCATATTAGATGAAGAGAATTTGGAGCTATGTAGAATTCCTTCTAGAGAAGAAATTAAGAAGGCTGTTTTTGGGATGAAATCATTAAAGGCTCCTGGTCATGATTATAAGCATTATTGGGACATTGTTGAAGATCAAGTATTTATGGCTATGTAAAGTTTTTTTCGTAATGGGTGACTATTGAAGAATTTTAATCAAACCTATATATCCCTCATCCCCAAGAAGAGTGGTGCTTGCAATTTCAATCAATTTTGCCCTATAGGCTTGTGCAATGTCTGCTATAAGGTAATTTCTAAAATCCTTGTGAATAGACTCAAACTGCTTTTAGATAAGATGGTGGATCCAGCTTAAGTGGCTTTGTCCCCAATAGGTGGATCAATGAAAACGTGGTGCTTGCTTAGGAGATTATGCATAGCTTCAAACACACTAGGAAGAAGAAAGGTTTTGTGGGTGTCAAGCTTGATTTTTAGAAGGCTTATGATAGGATAGAGTCGAATTTCTTATTCGAGTCCTCAAAGCATTTGGTTTCTAACCTTATTTATCAATGTATCTCCACTGTTCAATACTCATTACTGTTAAATGGAGGCCTTTGTCCAAGCTTTATTCCCTCCCGTGGCCTTAGGCAAGGAGATCCATTCTCACCCTATCTTTTCATCATTGGTTGTGAAATTCTTATGAGGTTGGTAAATAAAGAAGTAAGTCGTAATAATCTTTCAGCATTCAAAGTTTCTAGTTTAGCTCCTCCTATTTCTAAACTTTGCTATGCTGATGATGTTATTCTTTTTTGTAAGGCGAAGACTGCTGAGCTAGTCACCCTAAAAAATTGTTTGGAAAATTATTATTCCTAGTCAGGGCAAAGTATTAGTGTGGAGAAATTTGGTGTCTTCCCTTCTAAAGGGGTTAGTAGATAATTTCTTAATCAGATTAAATGTAGTTGGGGCCTCAATGCTCTTCCCCAGAGCACCTCTTACTTGGGTGTTCCACTATATTTGTCCAAGAACAGGTCTCATGATCTCAAATTTGTTAAAGATAAGTTGGAGAACAAGCTCAATGGTTGGAAGAGCAAAAACCTTCCTTGGGCAAGTAGAGCAACCTTAATCAAATCTGTGGCTCAGTCCATTCCAACTTACACCATGGCTTCTTTGCAATTCCCAAATAATTTATGCAATCAGTTAGATGCAGTGGTTTGTAGGTTTTGGTGGAACCCCAAAACGGAGTCAGGCTCATTTTGGACTCCTAAAGCTTGGTCTTCTTTATGTAGACCTCTAAAAGAAGGGGGATTGGGTTTTAGGAAATTTTGGAAGTTCAATCAAGCCCTTCTTTCCAAACTAGCCTGGTGGACGTTGGCTGAAAGGAATTGTTTGTGTGTTAAAGTATTGAGAGCTAAATACTAGGTTCGCCAAAATTGGCTAAGGCATCAACCTCCCACCAATGCCTCTCTTGTTTGGAAAAGTCTTGTAGGCTCTAAGCAACTGATTGCCAAGGTAGCTTGTGTTTCAATGGGGAGTGGCAATTCTATTAGGATTTGGGAAGCCCCTTGGGTTCTAGACCTTCCAAATTTTATTCCCAAGCCCAAAGATGGAGTGAATTTAGACGAAATTTTATTGGTTTCTCAACTTCTTAATTCTGATCATCTGAGCTGGGACATTAATAAATTAATGCAATGGTTTTAGATTGTAACCATTCAGTCTATTCTTAAGATCCCTATCTCTCCTGACTGTTCTAAAGACAATTGGATTTGGACTCCAATACAATCTGGTGAGTTTAATGTTAAATTTGCATATTGGATTTGTAGAGGCTATATCCCCCCCTCTCCTCTTGCCACTTAGTGTAGTTGTATTTGGAAATCTAATTTGCATGATAGGCTTAAGATGCTTATTTGGAGAATAGTGACTAGATGTTTGCCAACAAAGGAAAGTTTAAGCAGATTTATTGATGGTGGTGACACAAGGTGCCCACTTTGTAATTTAGAGTCAGAATCTTTTGTCCACCTTTTTGCCGTGTGTCCAGTTACTAAAGCTATTTAGTTCAAGAGTCAATAGGAGTTGAGAATGGAAGTATTGGGTCTTTCCACTAATCTTGATTTCATTCAACTTTTATTCCCCCCCCCCTTTTGAGGAGGATCTGTCCTTAGAACAAAAAAATGATTTTCTGCTCTTTGGTGCTATTCTCTGTGATTTAGTTTGGAAGTTGAGAAACAAAATTCATTTTGAAGGTATTCTGCTTGAGTTTGATGTTTTAGAAGCCAATATCCCAAGACTGTGGACTGATCACAAAAGAATAAGAGTCTCTGCAGGTAGCCCTCTTGTTTCTACGCCTTCTGTCCAATCTTGGTCGTTTCTAGCTCGTTATTCTATTAAAATCAATGTGGATGCTGTAGTTGGCCCAAATTCTGCTTCAATAGCTACAGTGGTGAGAGACTGGAGAGGGGAGTTGGTGTTTGTTTGTTCCCAAAAAGTGAACACCACCCTCTCTTTCCAGGTTGAGGCTGAAGCTATTAAATGGGCTTTGTTATTGGCAGAAAGTTTGGAGGTTGTAGCTATTTCTATTGAGCCCGATTTTAAGATTTGTCATGATACTCTGATAAATCCAAGTCAGCCCCCCCTTGGAGAATTAGATCCTTTTGTTTTGATATTCGAATTTGTTAGCTTCTCATTTTAATTTTTTAGTTTTTTGGATTCCTAGGCAGGCTAATTTTGCTGCTCACACCTTAGGCAAGTGGTCTCTCACTTGTAAAGTTTTTAATTTTAATTTTAGCAAAAAAAGAACTTGCGTTATGTAACTACATAACTTTGTCATCACTTGAGGGCTGCTTGGCATTGTTGTTTATACAACAATTTTCAATTTTCAATGTTTAAATAACAATAACACTTTTAACACGTATTTTTATAAAACTCAAACTCGTATCTTCACAACACAAAAAATTGAAAAACAATACTTAAATACTTCTACCAAACGGCCTTAGGTTTTGCTAAATTTGTGCTATTTGGCAAATTTGGCCCAACGAAGGTTCATTACTGTTGTTGTGGCTGGGAAGTACCCAGATGACATTCCTCTGAGCAACTTATCTTTATCTTCTTCACACATCAACAGGTCACACAAACAGACCTCATCTCTCTTTCTCTCTCTCTCTCTCTCTCATATTTTATTTTATACTATTTCTACTCATAAAGAAAATATTATTCGCACTGTGAGTACCCCCAACTTCCTTTCCATCCTAATGACTCTTGGTTGATAATAACTAATATAGTTTTGATGATTCTACATGTCATTTTTTTTCTAAGTTATTGTGTCTGAAAATCAAAACCCATATCTGCCAAATTTAGTCTAAGTTCACTCATGACCCATAAAATAATGGGTCATACTTAAGTTTATCTTGTCGAATTATCTGTACGCAAAGTGTTTGCGGAAATGCCTGACCTAAAGATTCAATACACTTCAATAGCTTATGGTCAATGTTATCCAGAGGCGGCCCTAGACATTTTGGGGCCTAAGACGAGAACTAAAAATATATGTATATGTGTATGTGTGTTTATGTATGTGTATGTGTATGAGTGTGTATGTGTATGTGTATGTTTATGTGTGTGTATGTGTATGTTTATGTTTATGAGTATGTGCATGTGTGTGTTTATGTGTGTGTATGTGTATGTTTATGTTTATGTGTATGTGCATGTGTGTTTATGTTTATGTTCATTTATATTTATGTATGTTTATATATGTGTGTATGTTTATGTATGTGTATATGTATGTGTATGTTTATGTGTGTGTTTATGTGCATGTGTGTTTATTTTTATGTTCATTTATGTTTATGCATGTTTATGTATGTGTATGTTTATGTATGTTTATATTTATAAACATAAATATAAACATAAACACACATAAACATACATGAACACAAACACAAACAAACATACACAAAAACAAATAAATATAAACACACATACACATAAACACGCATAAACAAACGTAAATAAAAACAAACAAACATAAACACACATACACATAAACACACACACATAAACATAAACATACAAAGACATAAACATACATACAGACTGAGAAAAATTAAACCCTCATATAGACAGAAAAAAATTGCAAACTAACACCAATCCTCAAACAATTTCGTTAGTTACTTTGGTGTGCTAAATCGAGCCTTTATGTGTGTTTATGTTTATATTTAAGTTTATGTGTGTGTATGTTTACGTTTATTTGAGTTTATACGTGTTTATGTGTATGCATATGTTTATATGTGTGTTTATGTGCATGTGTGTTTATGTTTATGCATGTTTATGTATGTGTGTATGTTTATGTATGTTTATATTTATAAACATAAACACACATACACATAAACATACATGAACACAAACACAAACAAACATACACAAAAACAAACAAACATAAACACACATACACAGAAACACACACACATAAACATAAACATACAAAGACATAAACACACATACAGACTGAAAAAAATTAAACCCCATATAGACTGGAAAAAATTGCAAACTAACACCAATCCTCAAACAATTTCATTAGTTACTTTGGTGTGCTAAATCGAGCCTTTATGTGTGTTTATGTTTATATTTAAGTTTATATGTGTGTACGTTTACGTTTATGTGAGTTTATACGTGTTTATGTGTATGTGTGTTTATGTTTATGTATATGTATATTTACGTGTTTATGTGTATTTGTATGTTTATGTGTATGTGTATGTGTATGTGTATGTTTATGTATGTGTGTGTATGTGTGCTTATGTATGTGTATGTGTATGTATATGTGTATGTGTGCTTATGTATGTGTATGTGTATGTGTTTATGCATGTTTCTATTTATGTATGTTTACGTGTATGTGTATGTGTTTATGCGTGCTTATGTATGTGTATGTGTATGTGTATGTGTATGTGTATGTGTATGTGTGCTTATGTATGTGTATGTGTATTTGTATTTGTATGTGTATATGAATGTGTAGATCTCTTTGTCTTTTTCAGATTCAGGTGCAATACCCTAATGCAATTGTAATTAATGGCTGAAATTAAAAGTTGAAAAAACAACTTTCAATCTTAACCATTAAATAAAATATATTAAAGGAAAGTTAAAAAGTTAAAAAAAAAAGAGTAAAAAATGTAAAAAAAAAACTTACGACAGTGCAGCTGATCTCAGTTCGTCTTTCTTCTCTCATCATTTTTCTTTTCTTCTTTTTTACGCGGTGCTTTGTTTTTCTTCCTTTTATTTCTCTTTATATGTCGCCTAAGCTGACAGGAGAGGAGCGAGCGAAAGTCATGTCAAGAAAGGAAATTGAAGATTGTGCTGTCGAGCCAAAGACTATGAAAATCTCTTCCTTTCAACTTAGACGATCCTCTTAGGTGAAATGGTGGCTCACGAGGCTTCACTGGATTATGATGTGTGATTTTTGGTTATTAAATTTATTTATTTGAGATTATGAAGCAAATAGTTTTTATATTTTGCTTACCCTTTCTATTTTCTAAAAACACTTTTCTAGGAAATACCATTTTTTTTGCTTTGCTTTTAGTCTATCATTTTTGGTTATGGTATGTGTTTGATTAATTTGAATCTAAATTTAGTTCAACAAGATGATTCTTCTTCTAAGATATAATAACAAAACCAATATATGTTTTTTAACGGTGGATTCACTTTCAGTGTTTTCATTTTGTGATTTTGGTTGTTTTGTGCTTTGATTTTGGTGGGAGTGATTTGATTTGTGATTTGGTGGGCTTTTGGGCTTTTATTGCGATTTGATTTTGGTTGGGTTTTGGCCGTGGTGGTGGTCATGATTTGATTTTGGCTGGGTTTCAGCAGTGGTGCGTGGTTGGAGGTGATGAGCTTGAAAAGCTTCGGCCATGGAGGTTTAGAAGGAGAGCTTGGTGGTCAGCCATGGAGCACAGTGTGACGTGGGTTGAGGCAGAGAAAGGATGAGAGGGAAACAAGGGGGGCCCTAGACATTTTGGGGCCTAAGGTGAGAACTAAAAATGGAGTCTTTTTTATACTTATATATTAATTAAATTAATGTTTATTTAATATTTTTATATTATATTTTTCATCATTATTTTCATTTTCTTCTAAATTATTTTGAAGTTCATTATCAAGATTTGTTGTATTGCAAAATTGAACATTATTTTCTTCTAAATTATTTTGGTGAATTTCTTGCTAATTTGTGATATTTTCATCTAAATTTTGTGTTATATTTTGTTTATTACTAATAACAAATTTATCCATTGATCCTTTTTGAGACTCAATTAATTTTTCTTCTTTTTTTTCTTTTTTTTTTAAGTTTTTCATATCTAGATGCATATTTTCTAGTAGACATTTCTAATCAAACAATATATTTATAAAGACTAAAATAAAAAATAACTTTCAAGTATAGAGCAAATGAGAAATAAAACCTAATTTATATAAAAAGTATTGTTGTAGTTTCTCTGAACAATAACAAGTTTTTAGCAATCTCAACCTGTATAAATTAAAAAAAAATTAAGCACAAGCATAACAAAAATTTAAGCACAGCCATAACACTGACACAAGACTTATTAATAAGACTCACCCAAAAAAAAAACACAAAACAAATCCTATCTATAACCAAAAAAAAAAAAAAAAAAAAAATGCAGGCTTTTAAAAAAAAAAAAAAAAAAAAAAACTTGAAGGCCCAAACTTAACGCCCAGTCCAGGGAGGGTCCAGGCAGCCATAATGATAAACTGATAAGTGATAAACAAAGTTACAAAAGCAGCCAGGGAGGGCCCAAATAAACAAAGTTATCTTAAGTTCTTAACAAATAAAATGGGGTGCCCTGTGCCCAAATATTTATAATTTTATGCCTGATTCCTGAGGTGAGGTGAGCAGTTGAGACTTGAGAGAGGCGGAGAGCAGAGAATCAGAGAGAGGCTGAGGCGGTCCGTCCAGCTGGAGACTGGAGACTAGAGAGAGGCGGAGAGCAGAGACTAGAGAGAAAGGTAAAATTTTTAGGGTTTTGAGTGGATTTATTTGTGATTGATTTGTGGTTAATCTCTTAGACCGGATTTGTAGTTTATCTGGTCGATTTTTGGTCAATGATTTTGTTTAGAACCAATGTTTAATAGGATTTACCAAAATTTTTGTTTTTTTGGTTAAAAGGATGTGCCAGATTAGTTTTGTAATTCATTTGAAACTAATCTACTACCCGGTTCTTTTCTAAAATTTTGGGGCCCCCTTCCACTTGGGGGCCTTAGGCAATTGCCTAACTCGCCTAAGGGAAGGGCTGGCCCTGATGTTATCAAGTTATAATCACATTTGGCCACCATTTATCCACTTTCTAAAACTTACAATAAGATTGCTACAAACTACATGCACGGACTTAATAGGCAGCATGGCAGGCACATCATTGTGAATAGTTGAATGGTTGGCTAACATTTATAAACCCAAGTTTTATGAGTTCATAGCAACTTCATTACTGTAATTGCCTATCCTATAGTACTATAATGTCAATGAAAAAAAAAGTTGTTCTTAATTCTCACATTCTATTAAGCCCCAATGGACATTATCAATGAATTGTTCTCTAGAGCCATCAATCTTGGTTGGCATTATTGGTCCAATTTGCTGGGAACTGAAAGCCCTCATAAACCCAATTATTTGCTTTGTCGAGACTCAAGTCAGATCAATAGTGCCAAGAGCCTTGTAGCTCAGCGGCATTACCTGCTCTCCTTTATATGGAGAGCTAGGGTTTGAATCCTCCTTCCCCCTTTATTGTAACTATTGAATTATCAAAAAATGAAAAAAAAAAAAAATTCCGGAGTTCAAGTGATAGCTAAGCAATGATGGTATTCTTTGTGGTGCCTCACATTTGTGATTTGAATCCCAACTCCCCCTCCCCCCTTTATCTACCTATTAAAAATGAAAAAGAAAAAGTAAAATCAACAGCCCTTTCTAGCCTTGTTTTACTCACCCTAGTAAAATCCTGTCCACTATTTCTAAGTTTTGTCGGCTCTCTTCGCTGCTCTAATTGAGATGAATTGGATAACTGCATTGTGTATACCAGTGAACCCGTAAGAGGAAAAACTTAAATAGTTAAAAAAAACTTAAGGAAAAGAAAGAAAGAAAGAGGAATATGGTGACCTGTTAGTAATTTATTGATTATACTGCTTCTGAATTCCAAAAAATCTCTTCCGAGGGAGGTTTTATTTCCCCAGAATACAGGTATAAGAATCTTTTCTTATCTATTACCAATCTTTGCTGCTCTAATTGAGATAAATTGGATTAATGTTTGAGTTTCTAATGGATTACACTATGACATGCTATATAGAATGCCAGCGAGATGTTAACTATATCAAGTACCATTCATTTTCATTTGTCTTTAATAATATTCAGTTTATTCTTGACTGATATGGTGTGTGGTTTTAAAAATATCCATTATTTTAGGCTATCTTTTATTGCATGTGGTTATGTCACGGTACTTTCTCCTCACTTGCATTTTCTGCCAAGAACACCAAAATTGTCCCTTATTAACTTAATTTTTTTTTCTTCTTCAAGTTAGAAGTATTCTAATGTTTCTATATTTTGTAGCATGTACTTTAATTTTGCAATATAATACATCTTCAATTGTTTTTTCTGAACTGCTTTCAATGGTCTTGCAGAATTTGGTTGCTGCTATTCCCTTGCTGAGTTTCCTCACTCAACCATAACCATATAGCCACATCAACCATAACTATATAGCCACATTGCTACCGGTCCCAACTATCCTTACATCCAGAATTTGACACCATGGCCAATTATCTGAAAGCCTTATAAACTCTTATATTCCAAAAAATTTCCCGTACCAAGATATCATAACTAAATGTCACTTAGACTCCCCTCCATGTCTGTACTTCCCTCTTGTTGCTACCACCTGAAGATTTATAGTTTGAAATCCAAGGGAGATTCTTCTCTAAATCCATGCTTCCCACTTGTTCATTACAAAGTTCTATGGAGTTTCACTGAAAACAAACATTCATTTGTCAGAGGCAAACCACATGGTACTTTAATGTCTTCTACAAGAGATTGCATAAATACTAATAATCAGTCGACTGAAGAAAAATCTGTATCTTTTGATTGGGGGGACCAAGGACTAGAAGGGATTGAAGACATGGGGTCACCATGGGAAGGGGCAGTTATTTACAAGAGAAACCCTTTGAATTCGCATGTGGAGTACTGCACAACCTTAGAGAGGCTTGGATTAGGAGAGCATTCGACTAAAATCTCCAAGTCTAGGGCTTCAGTTATGGGTTTACGGGTTACAAAAGCTGTAAAAGATTATCCAGATGGAACACCTGTTCTGATCTCCATTGACATATCAAGGAAGAAGCAAAAGTTGAGGCTTGATGGGATCATTAAAACTGTCCTTACTCTTGGCTGCAATAGGTATTCTAATCTATTAAATTCAATTGCTTATCTCAGTGGTTCATTGTACATGTTTGCCATCTTATATTGAGATCTTTTTCTTTTATATTTCACTCTAATGTGCTCCCATTAAATAAACTCTATTTCTCTCTGTTTCTGATTGACATGATTAAATCGGTCATGTTCTGAAATACATTTATGTACCTACTAGGCTTACTGGTTGTTTCGTTGCATATTTTATGTGTTGCTCTAAAACATACTCTAGAGATGTCTTGAATTGCTTACCTGTTTTCTGCTTCAGTAACTCTCATTGCTCGACTACTGAGCTTTGTTTTATTTCTATCTTCTGGTAATCATAAAATGAAGTTTTGGATGATTAAGAGACTAGGAATTCTATGTCCATAAAACCAGTAATTTGTTCTTTTGATATAATATCACATATTTTTTTGGAATACGTCTATGTAATCATATCTGTAATATCTGCAAGTGAAGGTTTGCTTTTTGATGAATTCTCAACAAAAGTTTAAATGATAATTTTCTTACTGTTGGCATTCTAATCTTATGAAGCCTAAACCGATATGTTTATTGGGTCTTCAAAATCAAGAGAAATGATTTCCAGCTGACGTCTGTATTTCTTTTCTCTTTCTGACATACCTATCCAAGGCACATATTCTCTGGAATCACTACTGCTTAAAATGTAATTTAAAATTTCATATTACTCTTGAAGTTAGGTTTATAGTGTTTCAGGAAATTCTGTCAGATTTGATCTGTAATGGAAGAATTATGTTATGAGTGAGTAAGCCAGGGGAAAAAGCGTAATACTATTGTAATCACTCTAGTTATAAATACTAATATTTATGTGTTAGGGTAAAATTAACTTAACAAATACCATAAACACTTTTTTATCGAAACAACATGGTATCATAGCCTATTTTGTGCTAGTGACCCCGGTGACCACAGCCCACCAAATTTTAGTCTCCAGCGACCACAACTGCCGTTGTTTCTTGTCGTTCACTCAACTCTCATTGTTGCCCATCACCAACCACGATTCCCTGGCTGGAGGAGTCGACTAGTGCTGGCGACTGTTCGTGGTCATCGCGACATTGTGCTGCTGTTGCTTGTCTGCGATTCACTCCCGAGTCTAGTTGGTTTTTATCCAGCGATGCATGGCAGCCCAATGGAGCTTCTTGCTGTAACCCCAACCCTTGTGTGCCACCAGATCTCGACTCTTGGGTACCGATTTGATTTGATGTAATTTAATTTGATCCTCTTGTGTCTTTGGTTTGTTAGTGACTTAATCCTCTGTTTGGGTATTGAGGTTGAATGATCTAAAGAAGGCATCATTTTATCACAAAGAAAGTATATGTTGGATATTTTGAAAGAAATTGGCTTGTTAGGATCTAAACCAGTAGGAACTCTATGGATCTAATGGTGAATTGTATGTGGATCAAGGGGAGCTATCATCTAATCTTGATAGATATTGTTGTTTGGTTGGCAAATTAAATTATCTCACAAGGGGAGCTATCATCTAATCTTGACAGATATTGTTGTTTGGTTGGCAAATTGAATTATCTCACAATCACTTGCTTTGCTTAGATATATCATTTGCAATTAGTGTTGTGAGACAGTACATGGTAGCGCTGTGTCTTCCACATTGAGATGCAATTATTTGGGTGGTGAGGTATCTTAAAGCACATCCAGGCATTGGTCTTTTGTATAAAACTAATGGTCACTTATGGGTAGAAGCATTTAGGGATTCAGATAGGGTCGGATCATCTTCAGGCCCCGTTTGGTTGGGGTGATTTTAGGGAGGATGGAAAACGGGGAGAGGAAAGTAGGAGAGAAAATGGGTGAGGGTTGTTTGGTTGGAGGGGAAGGGGGAGGGATTTTGGTGGGGCTTAGGTATCTTCTCCGCAGGCCCATCAAAATCTATATCTCCAAGTTGGGAAGAGAAAATAGGGAAGGAGAAGGGTATTGAGAAAATACCAAAACTATCCCCTTCCCTCCACGTTAATGTCTTTTTTTTTTTTTTTTTTTTTTTTTTGAATCAAGCAGTGTGTCAATTCAGTGGGTTTTGTTTTTTTCTATTTAAACGTTGGGATCTTTTCCCCCTATTTTGTCAACGTATCTTTTTAATCAAAAAGTGGGGTTTATTTTGTTTTGTTTTAATCAATGGTGGATTTTTTTTTTTTTTAATCAAATGGTGGCTTTCACGTTTAATAATATATATATATATATATATATATTATTTGATGATTATAAAAAAATTATTTCTTATATTATGTAATAGGGACAATGAAGTAAATTTATACAAACTATATTTTCTATCCTTTCACTTTTCTTCTCATTCAAACAAGAGTTTTCCACTCCACTTTTCCATCCTTCCAACCAAACACACAGAGGAAACTAAAATCTATTTTATCCTCACACTTTTTCACCCCCTTTCCATTTTCTATCCTCTAACTTTTCTATCTCTTCAACCAAACGAACCTTTAGACAAAAGATCCGTTACTAGATATTGCACTTTTCTCGGAGGAAACTTTATTACTTGGAAAAGTAAGAAACAAAATATTATTTTCAAATCCAGTGCAGAGGCTTAGTATAGAAGCATGATACGCACATCATGCGAACTTATGTGGATTAAGCATTTACTTGAGGAATTAAGGTTTGATGTGAAGATGCCTAAGTCTATGTATTGCCACAATCAAGTAGCAATTCACATTGCCTCCAATCTTCTGTTCCATGAGCGAACTAAGCATATAGAAATAGATTTTCACATTGTTTGGGAGAGAGTAAAAAGTGGTGTAATATCTACCTCATATACTTCTACAGGTTTACCAAAGTGTTATGTGAAACACGTTTGGATTTATTATGTAACAAGCTAGGATTGATGATATATACATCCCAGCTTGAGGGGGACTGTTATGTGTGAGTATTAAGCTAGGAGCAATAGAGTAATATTATTGTAATCACCCTATATATAAATAATATTTATATGTTAGGGTAATTAACTTAACAAATACCCTAAACACTTTTATACCGAAACAACAAATTATAAAGTCAAGGCATAGATAATCACTTTTCTTTCCCCATTTTTTGAGATGTAATTTTCGGGAATGTGTTATCTAGGAGATAACCAAAAAATCTTGCTCCAACTCGTTTTTTCTTAAAACATTTTTGGAAAGGCAATTAATTCTTGATTTATCATCTATGCCACTGCCTTTGATGTTTGACCAATTGTTGAAGAGGAAAAAAGTATCTTGATTGCCATGCATGTTGTCAGAATTACTATAGTGTCTTATGAAGACATTCCTCCTTCGAAACATATCCACGATCTTCAAAAGTTGCTACCAGATGTATTTAATCTATAAGTTCATATGTGCCTTTAAGAGAAAAAGTAAGAAATTTATACATAACCACTTGAGAGAATTAGACAGAACTAATTAAAACTAGGATAAGTAACCCCAAGGGCTTGGCTTTGTGGTTCCTATTGTTTCATGAGATCCATGAGGTTTTGGATTTGAAATCTCTAGCCAGGATTTTAGGGCCACCCCGAAAGAATTCCTTCCTATACCTAGTATTTGTGGGACGGGGATACCACACCCATTCAGGAGAATAGTTAGGTGCTTGAAGAACTTTGAATACCCTCTTTAGTGAAAAAGAAAAAAAAAAAAAAAAAAACAGGATAACTGAACCTATGCAGATCGAATTGCATGAAGTTTTGACATGAGGGATCACATGATTGAAGTTCATAAGATTCATAAATACTTGATATGGTTTGTCCATGATTTTACATCCTTTTTTTCATTATTCTCAAGGTGAAAATATGTTCTTTGAAATGTATTATCTAGGAGTTGTAACATCAAGTTTCGAATAGCTGCAATCCCTTCTTTTCTTTTACTCCATTTACACTGATCTATGACCTCTTTGTAAAGGAAATTGGTATATTCATTGCCGTGAATATTGTGGAACAGCCATATATGGCTTTGAAGGCCATTCTTCATGCCAAAGATACCATATTTAGTTTTTTCACAAGTTGCTTCAACTTAATTATTTATTTCATGTTGGTGCCATGAAAGGGGCCTGTGCTGGAGGGAGAGACGAAGAAAAGGGGGGGGGGGAGCTGTTCCATTCATTATTTTTTTGTTGAGGGTGAGTAAGAACTGCCTAAGCCAGTATAATTAAACATATTGGACCCAAAGTGGGTTGCAACTATGATACTTGGTTTATTCCAAGGGGTTATGACACTGCGTTCATATTCTTGAATTGGTGAGTACTTAGTTCCCCCACATGCTAAAGAATAATGTGACTCATGCTGCCCTACTTTAGAATTATAGATCAGGCATGCGCATGCGAACCTTTTAAATTACAATAACCTAAAAGGTTACATCACGTCATTGCTAAAAGTTATAAGCAGATTAATTGTGGCACAATCTTAGAAATGTGAAAGCATGGTATTCTTATTATTTTTTTTATCAGTGAAATACAATGGTGGTGAATTCTTAGGGTTGTTTGGGTTATGTAAGCACTTACCATTTACAGCTATATCAGAACTGACCTGATCAGTTCTAAATAAAATCACAAACCAAGAATCATTCAAACTACCAAATGAAATCTGCACTGAATTTTGTAGTTTGGTTTGGTCCTACTACTGTAACCAATGCATGAGTTCTTGTGTGCTTTGGTGCCTAGGTGACAAAATCTATGGAATGGATGCACTTGTATTTTTTTGAAAAATGACCATCTGTTGCCAAACAAGCAAAAAGTGCAACGGAAAGAAAGTTAAAAAAAGGAACAAATGAGAAAAAGTGAATTGTGTATATTTATATTTTGTTGCAAATGTGCTACAGATATTGGGATTTTTTTGAAAAAAAAAAAAGGAGGTGGTAATATTTCAATCTTCTGTATCCTTTTCTCTAGTGCTTTTCTTGCTTAAACTTTTATGAATTTGGATAGTTGGAAATTCTATCTTAAGGTATGAACAAATGCTTTGAGAAACAAAGGAATGATTTCTTTTCATGTAGTGTCTGACATGACTTTTTAGGTCACCTAAAAACAAAATCTGCATGCATTTGCCTTTTGGGCCCATTCCACTTGCATCTATGATGCTGTCATTTATTTATTTCTGTTTCATATAATTTGATTCTTTGTTAATTTCTTGTTGAAGGTGTGGTGAGCCTGCTGCTGAGTGTGTATTCTCCAACTTCTCACTATTACTAACTGAAGAACCCATTAAAGAACCAGAGATTATCACCATGGGAGTGATCTTTGGAGATGGAAAAGCCAAAACATTTTCTGGAAGTGAGGAAGGAGAGGAAGATGATGAAGCCTCGATTGATTTGGATGACTGGCTGTATTTTCCTCCCGAGGAAAAAGAAATTGACATTTCAAAGAACATAAGGGACATGTTGCATGTGGAAATTACCATTAATGCAATTTGTGATCCGAGATGCAAAGGTTTGTGTCTTATCTGTGGTACAAATTTAAACACTAGTAGTTGTAATTGTAACAAACAGAAAGTGAAGAGTGGTCCTCTTGGAAATTTAAAAAAGCAAATGCAGCGTAAATAATGTCATATTAAATAATATAGAGTCCCATTAGAACATCATTTATTGTCTCGTGTTTTCTTCTTACATAATTATGGTGTAAAGTATTACCCGACATTTCAGTGAAAAATTAGTGATGAGGGTATTTATTCCATATTGTTATTTGAATATTGAGCTCTCCAACAGTAGTTGAGTACTGATTATACCAAGCAAGATTTAGACTTTTTAACTTTAGGCTAAACTTCCAGTTAAGCTCAAGCTGTGTAACTGGCAGCCCCCCATCTTGCAAAGTGTCTTGCAAGAAACACTAAACAAATTTTAACCGATTTTGCAAAATTCATTCATAACATCGAGTCCATAAGTACACATCAAATTGCTGTATTCGCTGATCCTCGAGCTAACTTCCTTGGGGTAGGATCCTATGCTCCCAAAACATTTTCCCAACCATTTCATGTGTGTGCATATAAAAAATTCAATCTCAACGTCTGTATGCAACAAAGATTTGGTCTGGGAATGTTGAGTTACTCCAACGCTGGTGCGTCTTGCTTCTCTAAACAAAGGTTTCCAAGTAAATGAAGGTTTCCAAGTAACGAGTTACTCTGAATTGAGGAGGGAGGGGAGTGAACTTTTTGTGGCAAAAGCAAATGGAAAGTTTATGTTTCACTGTATGTTTTTTTTTGGGACCATTTTAGTTTATGTTCACTGTTAATTTGGTCAATACATTTTGGTAGCACATAATTTGGTTTATGTTATTTTCAACTTGTAGCAATTTAGTCTCTACTGTCAACTTATTAACAAAAATTGACTGCAAATTAAAAATAACAGAGACTAAATTGACTGCTATCAAAATGTAAAGATCAAATTGATGGGACCCAAAATGATATTTTGGCTTTCTTTTTTTGGGTGCTGTGTTGCATTGAGGAAAATTTTGACCGTTGATAATTTAAAGAAGATAGATCTAATTATTACGGAGTGGGTATTCTTTGAAAGGTGATCAAGTGTGGGTTTAGGTCTTTAGTGTTTTGGGTTCAGTGTTTAAGAACTTCAAGATTATTGTAATTAACCGTCTCTCTAAATAACTTTACAAATGTGCCCAATTACCCCCAACACTTGAATTAGTTGCAATTTGAGCTGCTTAGAAAAATGAATTGCACTTACAATTTGGGCAAGCCAGTGCTAATTGGCACTTATGATGCACAATGAATTGCTGATTGGCAGTTGCACTCCAGGGTAGCCCCATTAGCTTGTTTTGCCCTCTAACATTCATGTACAAAAAACACAGGGAGGACGCGAACCATTTATTCTTACATTGGTACTATGGCTTGGGAGATGTGTCTTAGGAACCAAAAGAATTTAAATTAAAAAAAAAAAAAAAAAAGAGCCTAGGGCTGTCCAACCCAACCAAAAACCCAACTGGACCTGAGTCAACTGTCGCCTGATCTGACTACTCCAATGTTTGGCGGGTTGGTTGCAAGTCTCCTCTCCCAAAATTCCAAAAACCTGAACCAACTGGTTGTACCAGCCATATTTGGCAAGATTTTCTAGATCTGGTGAGATCTCAGCTAGATCCAATGAGATTTTCGTTGGGTCTAGTGAGATCTTATTGGATTTTCGCCTTTATGATGCCAATTGAATCGATCGCCACATATTGAAGGCTTGATCTGCCAATTTAATCAATCTCTCCGGTTAGTGGCGGGTTGAGAAATCCTAGACCCCAATAAAGTCGGTCAAATCATCTTCAGGAGGGTCTAGTGAAAGAGAATCCTCCACTAAACTAACGTGTGGAAAAAATTCCATGATTACAAATATGATAGAGTCCTCGATAAAAAATCTATAGACAGATTATATCTCCATTTTTGTAATTATAACAAATACACGAGGAAAACTTAGTATGGAGAGAGAGAGAGAGAGAGAGAGAGCTAGTGTAGCGAGTCATGATGATAGTTGTATATATAGTAAGCAGTTTAAGCTATTTTAGGACTAAGTAAAAGTGGAAAAGAGAGAATGTCTAGCTATTTATGTTTGGTAGACATTTATATTGTTGGGATTTTTTTGTTGGAGGGGAGATGAGTATTTATGGGTAAATGTATGAGATATATTTATGAACTAAGAGATAAAAGGCTATTTAGTGAGTTAAGAACTAAAAGCTTAAAAACTTAGAAGCTCGTTAAAGAACTAAGAAGTTGATTTATGAGCTAAAGAGCAAGATGATAGGTAAGAAATTTATGAGAGATTAGTGGGCATTGGTGTATCTCTTGGTCTCTTGGTGTGTTAGTGAAGAGCTTTATTTATAGCTGACTTTAGGAGAGTGATTAGCAAAAAATCTCAAACAAAATTAGTCCTAATCAGCAATAAATCTCCAGAAGATTTATCCTAAGATTTGGTCAAAGATGATTTGTTCAGCTTTTATGAATTTTTGCCTTTTTGGGTAATGGTAGCTGGATGCTGAAATCCAACTGATCTTGGATTTAATGTTGGGATTTTGGAGATTATCCTCAGGCAATAAGATTAGAGTATGCATTAAGGCTAGTTATCTTTGTTAGTTGTTATTAGGATCAAAGCTCCAAGTAGACATGGCAATACGGGTTAGAATTTTTTGATCTGACTCGACCCGACCTGAAAAAACCTGACCCGAACTCGATTTTTTTACCCGAAGCAAAAATGGGTTGACCCATGATCCGACTCGACCCGGATAACTCGTGACTCGACTCGTTAAAAAAAAAAATTCGCTAAAAAAATATTTAAACTACGTCATGATACTAGGTGCATAAAGCACAAAGTATCAAAATTAATAGTCAATATATTATACAAACAAGTAAAACTTTATCAGAGAATGAATGACTATTTGAGTTTTTTTTTTTTTTAAGACTATTTGAACTTCGTCACAACCAATAAGAGCTCACAAATCACGGACATGAGTGACATGAGAGACAAGACAACACAAGGCTTAAGGCTGTCAAGAGTCAAGACAACCATTAAAAAAAAAAAAAAAAAAAAAATCTTATTCAATACTAGCTTAGTTGTAATCCATTGTCCAAGACTCCAAAGCCACGCCCACAATGTACAAAACAAACTTGAAAGTTGAAAGTTGGAATGTGACAGTTGAAAGTTGAAAGTTGGAACCTGAAAGTTAAAAGTTGGTCAACTTGAGCTACAATTTGTAAGTATGAATATTTGCAGTGCTGAATCTGTTACCAACATTGAGTAGATTGAGATTGAGGTGTAATTCTTATAAAATGTTTACTTATTCTTCTTTACTTAATATGTTATATTTATTTTTAAATATTTTTTTGTTTAGTTTATCTTTCTAAGTAATCTAACTTTACTATTATTTTAAATGCAACAGGAACATGTGCACTTAAGAAGACCGATAACTTGTTACTTTGCTGGCTTACTTGTTTTGTTTGTTTTAAGATCTATCTCTTTTTGAAGATGTAAACTTGTAATTATATGCATTTTGATAGTGAACTATTAACATTGAAGACTTTTTCTATCATGAATTTATGACTATAAATAATTTTTGTCATGCTTAAAACTGTTAGAATTGAAAGGATATTAACAAGTGGCATTAAGTGCAATTCATTTGCTTAATTGATTTTATTTATTCTCTCTAAACAGGTTGTCATTGATTTGTTTTTGTAATTGAAAAAAAAAAAAAAAAAAACTTGTTTGAAAAATGCGGGTCAACTCGACCCGAAACCCGATTGATCCGACCCAACCCGCACGTTTTGCCACGTCTACCTCCAAGGATTGGTTATGTCACCCCAAATCAGATGTCAATTATTGGAAGAATTATGCTAGTACCACATAATTGGCACAACTTTGTGTCACAATTCGCCTTTATGGAAACTTTGTCCTTAGCTTTAAACCACATTTTTTAAAGTTTTCCCATTAGGGTTTATGTGTTTGGTTTCTAAACCAAATAATAAGTATTCTTAGTAAGAGAATGAGTTGTTTAGTTGAGAATTTCTGAAACTTTGAGGTTTGGTTATGGCTTCCTTTATCCCCTAACCGAAACTTGGAGTGGAAGGAGACAGAGAGCTGACTTCAGCTCTTTTACGTCCCCTTAGGTACTGTCATGTTCAGTAGGTATCAGCTTCCATGGAAAGTTTTAATCCCAGCTTGACAAGTGTCCTTAGATCTTATTTAATGGGCTGAATTGTGACTGTTATGGGTTCCAGCTATCATCCGGTTAGGTTGAAACAAAATGAGTAATCTGTCAAGTTGTCTTAGTTACATGTTTGGGCTCCATTTGCTGGCTGGTTTTCTGGATTTTGACATGTCGGCTGGATTTTTTTTTTTTTTTTGCTGGGTAATTACAGAGGATAGAACCCCCGAGCTAATGGTTATATACGGAACCAAGTACCACTAGGCTACAAGGCCCGATGGTGGCTGGATTGTTTCAGTTGGGCTTTGTCCTTGAGATTCTATCATCGGCTTGCACCTTTGATATAGCTCTTTGGGCTCTACATAATGAATAGTTTTGCCATGAGTTTGTAATATATATGAGGTTTTATTATTGTAATGTGATTATAGAATAATTATTTTGATAATGTAATTTGTAAATCTTTTTCTTGTTTTGTAAAATACACGTAATTGCCATAAATTTTGAGTGTAATTTCTATGGGCTTAAGTATTAGTGACACATATTCATATTTCTCCGTGGGCTTGATGTATATTTGCCGTGGGTATTGGAAAAATAAATAGTGTTACATAAAATATATGGCTTTATAATATGGTATAAATATTTGCCATGGTTCGTAATTGTCATGGACTTATGTATTTGCTGGGAGAATCAATTTTGCCAAAGATTATTAGCTTTGGGCTTTGAGTAAGATATAATATTTTTGCCAAATAATTTTTGGGCTTTTTTGAAATGAATTTTTGCTAAAATAATACTTATGCTTTCAATAAAAGTTTTTGCCAAGAATAGTACTTGGGATTTTAATAAAATATTTTCAGGTGTAGACCTGAGCTTTGATAGTAGGCTTGAGATTTTGTTGTAGTTGCCATGTTAGTCCATGTAGCAATGGACTTTTAATGGTGCCATGTAACATTGGGCTTTAATGTGTTTGTTGTGATTTTTGGGTTTTGGTAACAAGGTAAATTGGTTTTGGATATGATGTATTTGTCAGTTTTTTTTTTCTTCTTCTTTTTTTTTTTTTTTTTTTTTTTTTTTTTTTTTGGTTTTGCCAAAAAGATAAATGGCTTTGACCTTATATAGAGATGACTTAATTTTGTGGCCTAATTTTGGTAATGATATAGGGAATATTTTTGGGGGCCCAAAATAATTTATGGCACTTAAGTAGGTATTTTTGGCAAGTGGTTAAATAAAATTTGGACATGTGGCATGTGAGAAAAATTGTACCTACATAGCGGTCTTTTGGAGCTTTTATTTCTTCAAAGTTGGTGTCCCAGGAAAGTTCTCTATGTCTATAGGTTCTAACCTCATGCAATTTGGAGTTACGATTGTTGAGATATCACACTCGTAAGGGAGGTGATGCGGTGTAGAAATTTCTGTAGCACTTTTCTTGAGAAATTAATTCCTCTTAATCCAGAGAAGATATCATCAAACCCTTTTTGTGAGTGAAAGGTAGCTAACACATAATGCTTCAATAGGTGGTACGCACCGGTTATGGCTAGATTGGTATAGTTTATTCCTTGAAAATGCTCTAAAAACATCACTTTTACTTGAAAAGTAATACTTTTAATCAGGGTTTTGTTTTTTTCTTAATATTTCATCCGTTTTAATTCCTATTTTGGCTCGTGAACTATCTTTTTGAACGGAATTTCATGAACTTTAAGATGGATACAAATTTTCTTTGATTGGATGGTTAGATCAAAAAGTCAACATTTTGACTAATCTCGGTTAGGGTTAGTCAACGTTAGTCAAACTTAGCCAAAATAGGCAAGCTTGGGATTTTGAACTCTTGAATTTTTAGAATGATTAATCTAAGTCCCGATCGGAATAAAAAAGTTTTTTTTCCATATAATTCCTCATTTTCTTACATTTTAAAAGCATGGTTTTTTCTTTTTAAGGCTTGAACCAACATTTTGGCTTGCTAAACGAGGTTGTAATTCCTCATTTTCCTTCATTCTTCCTTTTTTGGTTTTGCCCTTTCCCGACCCTGTTTTTGTGTAGTTGTTTGGAGGTCTTCTAGGAATTAGATTTCTTCAAACTGAATATTGTCAGAAAGGTCTAGATGTCTAGTTTCTATAGGCTTTTCCTTCACTCAATTTGGAGCTATGGTCGCTAATATATTGCACACAGGAGGGGGGCTGACGTGGTGTAGAAAATTGTGTAGCACTTGTCTTGGAAAATTAATTCTTCTTAATCTGGAAGTGATATTGTCAAGAACTTTTTTGAAGTGTAGATAATTCATCATACTTCAAGTTCGTTTAGGCCTTTTGCATCCGTTGTGGTGGAATTTGTATAGTTTATTTCACAAAAACACCCAAAAAATGGCTTTTTAATCTGCAAAAGAATTAATAAGTATTTTATTCTGGGTTTTGATGTTTTCAAGATATTTCATACATTTCAACCTTGATTTGGGCTTGTGAACTGTTGTTGCAAAGGGCATTTCATGATATTTAAGATGGACACAAATTTATCATGATTGAATGGTTGCAGTTTTAGTCAAACTTTGTCTAGTCCCGTTTAGGCTTAGTCAATGATGGTTAAACTTAGCCAAAAATGGAAAATTTGAGATTTTAAACTCTTGCATCATCAAAAGGATTTATCCAACATTATAATGGGATAAATATAATTATTTCATGTAATTCCTTATTTTTCCATGTTTAAAAGCACAAATTTTGGCTTTTCATGGCTTAAATTGGTATTTTTGCATGCAAATGGAGGCTAGACAAAATATAGTATTAACAATATTTATGGGTATATAATATGTGTGAAGGTATACACCTTCTTTTCCACATTTGTATACTAAATCTGATGGATTTAAGAAAAACCATCCTTTCATCTTGCTCATTTCGTACATCCTTAATCAATGTGGTGAGTGAAGGAGTATTTTTACCCTTAAATTGCACAATCAGTTATTGATTTTCCATGGGTGTAGGGTTTGTTCAAGATTGATCTTCCTACTCTATTATTTATATCCCAAATCAATATGATGAATGGAGGTGTAATTTTTCCCTTAAATTGGATAACCATTTATTTATTTCCTATAGATATAAAAGTTTATTCAAGAAAGACCTAGGCTGAGTGGACCAAGGTAGAGGGTATGTAAATGGAGTCGCCACCTAGATTAGGTCTAGGAACCATATGTATAAGTGCCACTTGTGGAGGGATCGATCTTACCAAAGCATGTGTCTGTAGTTTAGGTATGGGGATGGAAAAGTGTTAGGCAGCTGTGAGAGACCGCCAAAGTGCCTCTCAAAAAAGAGAGATTTTTAGAGTGCTTTTTAGGGCACTTCTTTTTTTGGGTAAGTGGTGTGGAGTCGCGACTTATTTTTTATACCAAAAAAAAAAAAAGAAAAACTAAATACGACTTTACATGACTAAAATTTTCCATTATCATCAATTGAATAAAAAAAAGTACAAACTTGATAAACTGAGTATTACAAAGCTTTGGGTCCTAGTTACAAACTACCAAAAAATTACATGGCTTTTTGTCCTAGTTACAATCTACCCAAAAATAAAAATAAAGACAAAGCATAGGTCTACCTATCCAAAAGAACTAAATTCGGAGGTTAAGTTACGGAGTGGGAAGGTGTTAGGCACCCATTCCGTCCAGACAGAGTCTGGTCTTCTAGACTTTTGTGACCAATATACCCTTTATGCATGACATGAATGATATGTTGGACACATGAAAAAAACTAAATCACACAAGTTTATTTATGAATGCATCATTTTCTTTGTTAAAAAAAAAAAAAAAAATTAGACCTGTGTTGTAAAAAAAATTGAATTTGGTTTAGAAAAATCAGATCTGTTTTTGAGAACTTAAAAAGATTGGTTTTTTGAAGAGAAAAATTTGGATCTGTGCTTGTTAAAGAAAACAAAATCTTTTGATTTGAAAATATATCAGATCTGTTTTTTAAGAACTGAGAAAAAATGGTTTTTGATTTGTAAAAGATTAGATCTGTTTTGTGATAATAAAAAAAATTAGATTTGTGTATTTAAAAAAATCAGATCCATTTTTATATGTGTAAAAAGAAAAATGAAAAAGATTTCTTGAGTAGAGGATTTCATTCATGAAATAAATTTATGCTATGTGTACTAAATAAAACAAACACAACCATTCATGATCCTTTTTTTTTTTTTTTTAAAATTTCAAAATCTGATATGTTAAAAAAATCAGATCTACATCTAATGAAAATGTAGATCAATTTTTAATTTGAAAAAGAAAAATGCAGATCTTCATCTAATGAAGATGTAGATCAGTTTTTAACTTGAGGAAAATTGGGATCTACATCTAAGGAAGATGCAGAACCGTTTTTATTTTAAGAAAAATTTAGATCTGCATCTTCCAAAGAAAAATTCAGATTTGCATCTAATGAAGATGCAGATCCGTTTTTAGTTGAAAAAAAATGAATTGATAACATGCAGATTTTGAAACTAAGCAAGAGATCATAACAATAATAAAAAGAATCAAGAACATGTTTCAACAAAATAAATCAACAATTCATGATATGAATATTTGAAACAACTACACTAAAATAAATAAACATGCATCATCACAACAGGAGCAATATAAGAAAAAAGGGTTAATAAGAAACTACCTCTTGCATGGAGCACTCTTCTTCTTGAGAGGATATTTTAGGGTTCAAAGAAATTTATGCAATTATCTTTGAAACCTAAAAATCCTAGCTTGAGAATATTAGAATGGGGATCAGAAATATGAGAAATTTAGGGGTGTGAGAAAGTCTCTTTGAGAGTGTAAAAGAGTGTATTGAATTTTGAGATCCAATCTCTATTTATAGAGGCTGGAATGCTTAAAAAATAAGTAACGATGAGTAGAATGCGAATCGGGTTGCATCTTTTTGTGAAAAAGTCGAAAAGGATTTGCTTTATCGTCACCCGAAGAGCGTTGGACCAAAGTCCTTAAGGGTGCCATTCGGCACTTTGAAAGTGCCGTTCGGCATTCCAAAATTGCTGAATGGTACTCTTGGATGCCAATCGCACTTTTGTGTTTGGGTGCGTTTTGGACTCACTTTTTTAGGTTTTCTTGAGCTGGGCCTTGCACTTAGACGTGTTTTCAATTCATATTCTTAGATTTTTATCTCTTTTCTGGATAATTCATGTCTTTTCAGCAACAAATATCTTGTAGATAAATACTCTAAAATAAATCTTGATAAAGTTCAGATTATCCACAATTTTATTGTTATCCAATTATCCCCTTTATTCCCATGCAAGAAATCCTATTTTTGACACTAACTATCAACCAATCACAAAATTATTTAATTAATTTTAATTTTTTAACCAATCAAAATTAAAGGTTGACTCTACTTAGATACAATGCATGTTGACCGTGCAAACTTGATCATGCGATATCTTTCTACTAGACGTTTCGATTTGGAAACAGGACATACCGTCGCAACCGTTAGAATCTCAAGATCATTTTTATGATATGTAATGAATGAATTAATGCACGTAATGCAATCATGATTTTTGGGGTACATGGATCGTCATTCTAGTCATTTTCCTTGATTAAATCATAGGTGCAAAATTGAGTGTTTACAGCACCCAACCCCACCAGACCCGTGGGTCGGCCTTAACTCATTATATTCCATATCCTGATTCCATCAAAAGGCCCTTTAATAGTCTATCCTATATACACAAAACACTCTTGGTTTATCCTCTATCATATCATGTATCTAGCACACAACCTACCATTCATCTAAACATGACATATCATATCATATCACATGGCATCTCATACACATCATTAACATAAACACATATCATTACATGCTATCATCCATTTCATCGTATCATCATCAAGATATTATACACGTCACATGGTAATAACATCAACAAGGTAGCAAGCATATCATTATGTACACATGGCATCAATCAAGCATATTCATCATGTTCATCAACAAATTCATCTTATTCATCAAGCATATCATGTTCATCATCAAAGAAGTATGCATGTTCACGTTATAATGCATGTCTTACCTTTACTTACCTCACTGCGCCATAGCACTGTAGAATCTATGCATCATATGCACGTTCATGTTCTTATGCGTGTTCATATTATTCACCACACACATAAACCCTAATCTTTAATCTAACGATCAAAGCATGTAAACACGTTATACTATTATTCTCCAATTAAAACATGTGAAAACTAGGTTAAACATAGGAATGGCAACGGGCCGGGTTCGGGTCGGATTTTTTCATACCCGAACCCAACCTGCGAGTCTCACCCCAAAACCTGGACCCGGCTCGTTTATTAAACGGATTTTTTTCCTTAACTTCAAACCCGGCCTGTCGGGCACCCGGGGGCCTCGTCAGCCATGCCACGATTTGAGCCTAAACCGTGGCCCAATCCTTAAAAAAAAAAAAAAAAAAAAAAAATTTGCTTGAAACTGTGGCCCAATAATTATAAAAAAAAAAAGAAAAAGAAAAAAAAAGCCTAGATTCATTATTTTTAAAAATGTGTTTGCCAGATTCTTGTGTTTGCCTAGATTCAAGGCTTGAATCTGGGCAAACATAATTTTTAAAAAAAAAAAAAAAAATACTAACAGGAGTATTCTTAGGTAGAGAAAATCAAAGAAATCAAAGAATGAAATACCCAAATACAAAAATTGTTGAAAAATAATAAAGATTTGTGGATTGGCAGAGAAAATCAAAGAATGAAATTGAAAAATAAAAAGACCCACCAGGAAATCATGGATGAACAATGACCAAAGATTTATGATTTTTCCCTTCAAAATCACAAAAACAAACACAAATCTTAACACAAACACAAACACAAACACAAAAATTTCAAATTTATAATTTTCCCATTCAAAATCACACATACACACAAACACAAATTCAAATTTATGATTTTCCCATTCAAAATCACAAACACAAACACAAAAATTTCAGATTTATGATTTTCTCTTTCAAAATCACAAACACAAACACAAACAACTTACATGATTGAGACGAAATGAACCCAGAAAAAAAAAAAAAAAATAGAGAACGAGGGGGTCTGGTGGAGACACATGGAGGAAGCGAGGTGGCTGGAGGTGCAAGTGATGGCCAGCGGTGAAGGGCTTCAGGCTAATTAGGCCGGCGGTGATAGATGTTCAGGCCAGGCTTAAGCTAAAGGTCTACATGACTCCCATAAAAAAAAAAAAAAAAGGTCCTACGCTACTTGGCTAGGATAAAGAAAAATTCTCAGAACAACGTTGTTTAATTTATTTACTTGATTGGGTCATGCATCACATGGTTTTGACCCTCTTATTGATAAAGTGAAATAATGCCAAAAAAAGAAGAAAAGAATTTGATTCTTTTGAGAGAGGAGAAGGAGAGTAGGCAGCGGCTGAGTGATTCAGTGATTGTGTGAAATGGGTATGGGATTAGTTTTTTTTGTTTTTGTTTTTTCACTTATATTTATATGGGGGTATTTTAGTATTTTTCTACTTATATATATAAACGGGGCGGGTTTGGGTCCGGGTCCGGGTCGGGTTTTTGCAAAAACCCGAACCTGACCTGAACCTGCTTCGGGTTTTTAAAAAAAAAAAAAATCCATACCCGATCCTATAATTTATCGGTTCGGGTAAAATCCGACCCATTAAGGTCGGGCCGGGCCGGGTATCCATGGGTCGGATATAAATTGCCATCCCTAGTTAAACAAATCCTAAATAAGCATTAAAACTAATTAAAACAAGAACATAAAATAACATTCAAATCTAGGTTTCTAGGCTTGAATATGCGGGCGCATGCATGTTCATAAGGGTGCGTATGCATGCATGAGCATGCGTGTGCATCCTTTCCTAAAAACACAGCAAGTAGCCAAACAACTACATCTAATCTAAACCTAATCTAACCTAGCATGCTTCTAAATACGAAAGCAATAAACTTAATCTTCAAAAAAAGATATTAAAGCATTAAAAACAAGAAAGAAAAGAGAAGAAAAGACAAGATATGTACCTCAAACAAAGAGCTCTTAGTGCTTGATTTTGATTGCTTTCCTCGGTCAATCTGAAAGACACGGAAGCTGGAAGGTTAGTAAACTTTAACTAGAAGGTCTAGACTAGAAGACGTCCCAACCAAGAAAACTTTAACTACAGGTTGTTTTAGAATAAAAACTCCCTCATTGATTAATTATTTTCTAGTGAATTCGCCGTGTTTTGGGAAAAGGGCCGTGATGACTTTTTATAGTGATCGGAGATGGGTGCATGGCTCTTCCCAACCGATGTGGGTCTACACACTTTTTACCATTAAAACTTTCCTTACAGGGCATTCTGTAACTTTACATGAAAGTGTGGATGGTCTAAGTATGCATACACATGCTTTACACATGCGTGCGCATACTTAGGGTTCCTGTATGTTTTTATTTGACCAAAACATCCTCCAAGTTAAAGACTTTTTATAGTTCGGCCCTAGACTAGTCGTGGACCTTTCTAGTGATATCAATATTGGGAAACGGGGGCTCGAATCATAAGGGATACAAAATGAGGTGTCTACACTTGTCTTTTATTTACATATATATATTGTTTTATGCCTTTAAACTCTTCATTCTTAAATTTAGAATATCCATATATCTATGGTGATATAAAAGTGTATACACACACACACACACACACACACACACACACACACACACACACACACACACACACACACACACACACTTTTATTGCATCTACTTTAAGTCTTTTATTTATTATTGCCACGCCCCAGACCTAAAAGGGTCCAAAGCATGAGGAAACTACAATCCAAAAGTACCTGTAAATATTCTGCAATTCAATCTAAAGAATTTCCACTAGCATCAAATAATTTTAATAACAATTTCATTTAAAAGTGCTCCCAAAATATGCCTTCGTTTGGATACCAATGAAAAATGAAAATTATTTCACTATTCAACTTATTTTTGATACTATTCATGGGCCCCACTGCACTTTTTGGTACTATTTATGTGCCTCATTATACTATTTCAGCTAACTTTTACCTTTCTACAATACTTTCAGCAACAAGTTTTCAGTTTTAGCAAAATAGGCGGTATCCAAACAGACCATAAGTCAAAGCTCTATGATAATTACAAGGGTTATTGGGCACAAAAGATTGGAGGTCTGAATAATTATAATTACACATCGAACTTTAAGGATAAAATTCATCACCACTATTTGTTACAAAAGAGTTATTCCAGTCTCCTCTAGGATGTGCATCACTTAAGGATCACCATCATAAAAGTCCAGCCTCCATCAGTAGTTTCCTAACTATGTTAGCCACAAAACTTGTCTTAAAAGATCGATGCCTACTCTAAAAAGTTTGGTGAAAGAATGGAATGAGACAAAGCCCAGTAAGTAGCATAATTAATAGGGGTGGGGAAAATTCAAGTTTCATAATGAAGAATAGTTAACAAAACATGCATAATTTGGAATTTCGATTTAATTTATGCAAAATCAATTTCATTAACAACATGACAAGAATGATAGAAATAATGTAGCACCAAGCTCTATATATTAGTCAATGTCAGCTATAAAAATACCCAATATCATTTCAAAACTAGAAACCTCACCCAAGACCACATGACAAGGTTGTCACACAGACGGGGTCATCACATCGATAGGGTCGTCACACAGATGTGTTGTCAAATAGAAGGGGTCGTCACACAGAGACCCCTTAAAAGATCGATGCCTACTCTAAAAAGTTTGGTGAAAGAATGGAATGAGACAAAGCCCAGTAAGTAGCATAATTAATAGGGGTGGGGAAAGTTCAAGTTTCATAATGAAGAATAGTTAACAAAACATACATAATTTGGAATTTCGATTTAATTTATGCAAAATCAATTTCATTAACAACATGACAAGAATGATAGAAATAATGTAGCACCAAGCTCTATATATTAGTCAATGTCAGCTATAAAAATACCCAATACCATTTCAAAACTAGAAACCTCACCCAAGGCCACATGACAAGGTTGTCACACAGACGGGGTCATCACATCGACAAGGTCATCACACAGACGGGTCGTCACACAGATGTGTTGTCACATAGACGGGGTCGTCACACAGACGACCCCTTAAAAGATCGATGCCTACTCTAAAAAGTTTGGTGGAAGAATGGAATGAGACAAAGCCCAGTAAGTAGCATAATTAATAGGGATGGGGAAAATTCAAGTTTCATAATGTAGAATAGTTAACAAAACATGCATAATTTGGAATTTCCATTTAATTTATGCAAAATCAATTTCATTAACAACATGACAAGAATGATAGAAATAATGTAGCACCAAGCTCTATATATTAGTCAATGTCAGCTATAAAAATACCCAATACCATTTCAAAACTAGAAACCTCACCCAAGGCCACATGACAAGGTTGCCACACAGACGGGGTCATCACATCGACAGGGTCGTCACACAGACAGGTCGTCACACAGATTTGTTGTCACATAGAAGGGGTCGTCACACAGACGACCCCTTAAAAGATCGATGCCTACTCTAAAAAGTTTGGTGAAAGAATGGATTGAGACAAAGCCTAGTAAGTAGCATAATTAATAGGGGTGGGGAAAATTCAAGTTTCATAATGAAGAATAGTTAACAAAACATGCATAATTTGGAATTTCCATTTAATTTATGCAAAATCAATTTCATTAACAACATGACAAGAATGATAGAAATAATGTAGCACCAAGCTCTATATATTAGTCAATGTCAGCTATAAAAATACCCAATACCATTTCCAAACTAGAAACCTCACCCAAGGCCACATGACAAGGTTGTCACATAGACGGGGTCATCACATCGACAAGGTCATCACACAGACGGGTCGTCACACAGATGTGTTGTCACATAGACGGGGTCGTCACACAGACGACCCCTTAAAAGATCGATGCCTACTCTAAAAAGTTTGGTGGAAGAATGGAATGAGACAAAGCCCAGTAAGTAGCATAATTAATAGGGATGGGGAAAATTCAAGTTTCATAATGTAGAATAGTTAACAAAACATGCATAATTTGGAATTTCCATTTAATTTATGCAAAATCAATTTCATTAACAACATGACAAGAATGATAGAAATAATGTAGCACCAAGCTCTATATATTAGTCAATGTCAGCTATAAAAATACCCAATACCATTTCAAAACTAGAAACCTCACCCAAGGCCACATGACAAGGTTGTCACACAGACGGGGTCATCACATCGACAGGGTCGTCACACAGACAGGTTGTCACACAGATGTGTTGTCACATAGAAGGGGTCGTTACACAGACGACCCCTTAAAAGATCGATGCCTACTCTAAAAAGTTTGGTGAAAGAATGGAATGAGACAAAGCCCAGTAAGTAGCATAATTAATAGGGGTGGGAAAAATTCAAGTTTCATAATGAAGAATAGTTAACAAAACATGCATAATTTGGAATTTCCATTTAATTTATGCAAAATCAATTTCATTAACAACATGACAAGAATGATAGAAATAATGTAGCACCAAGCTCTATATATTAGTCAATGTCAGCTATAAAAATACCCAATACCATTTCAAAACTAGAAACCTCACCCAAGGCCACATGACAAGGTTGTCACACAGACGGGGTCATCACATCGACAGGGTCGTCACACAGACAGGTCGTCACACAGATGTGTTGTCACATAGAAGGGGTCGTCACACAGACGACCCCTTAAAAGATCGATGCCTACTCTAAAAAGTTTGGTGAAAGAATGGAATGAGACAAAGCCCAGTAAGTAGCATAATTAATAGGGGTGGGGAAAATTCAAGTTTCATAATGAAGAATAGTTAACAAAACATGCATAATTTGGAATTTCCATTTAATTTATGCAAAATCAATTTCATTAACAACATGACAAGAATGATAGAAATAATGTAGCACCAAGCTCTATATATTAGTCAATGTCAGCTATAAAAATACCCAATACCATTTCAAAACTAGAAACCTCACCCAAGGCCACATGACAAGGTTGTCACATAGACGGGGTCATCACATCGACAAGGTCATCACACAGACGGGTCGTCACACAGATGTGTTGTCACATAGACGGGGTCGTCACACAGACGACCCCTTAAAAGATCGATGCCTACTCTAAAAAGTTTGGTGGAAGAATGGAATGAGACAAAGCCCAGTAAGTAGCATAATTAATAGGGATGGGGAAAATTCAAGTTTCATAATGTAGAATAGTTAACAAAACATGCATAATTTGGAATTTCCATTTAATTTATGCAAAATCAATTTCATTAACAACATGACAAGAATGATAGAAATAATGTAGCACCAAGCTCTATATATTAGTCAATGTCAGCTATAAAAATACCCAATACCATTTCAAAACTAGAAACCTCACCCAAGGCCACATGACAAGGTTGTCACACAGATGGGGTCATCACATCGACAGGGTCGTCACACAGACAGGTCGTCACACAGATGTGTTGTCACATAGAAGGGGTCGTCACACAGACGACCCCTTAAAAGATCGATGCCTACTCTAAAAAGTTTGGTGAAAGAATGGAATGAGACAAAGCCCAGTAAGTAGCATAATTAATAGGGGTGGGAAAAATTCAAGTTTCATAATGAAGAATAGTTAACAAAACATGCATAATTTGGAATTTCCATTTAATTTATGCAAAATCAATTTCATTAACAACATGACAAGAATGATAGAAATAATGTAGCACCAAGCTCTATATATTAGTCAATGTCAGCTATAAAAATACCCAATACCATTTCAAAACTAGAAACCTCACCCAAGGCCACATGACAAGGTTGTCACACAGACGGGGTCATCACAACGACAGGGTCATCACACAGACGGGTCGTCACACAGATGTGTTGTCACATTGACGGGGTCGTCACACAGACGACCCCTTAAAAGATCGATGCCTACTCTAAAAAGTTTGGTGAAAGAATGGAATGAGACAAAGCCTAGTAAGTAGCATAATTAATAGGGGTGGGGAAAATTCAAGTTTCATAATGAAGAATAGTTAACAAAACATGCATAATTTGGAATTTCCATTTAATTTATGCAAAATCAATTTCATTAACAACATGACAAGAATGATAGAAATAATGTAGCACCAAGCTCTATATATTAGTCAATGTCAGCTATAAAAATACCCAATACCATGTCAAAACTAGAAACCTCACCCAAGGCCACATGACAAGGTTGTCACACAGATGGGGTCATCACATTGACAGGGTCGTCACACAGATGTGTTGTCACATAGATGGGGTCGTCACACAGATGAGGTCGTCACATAGATGGGATAATCACATGTCACACAGATGGGGTAATCATCGATGTCACGAAACAAGGGCAAAACTACATCGAAAGCTCATAGGTTAATGTATTCAAAACACTCAGTTCACTTTGAAGTAGTTTTATAAAATATTTCAATAACCAAATATCTACAATATTCTCAGAGTCCCCATAACCATTTCTTGTCATAAATATATTGCATAAATTTCCCTAATAGTATAAGTTAAGATAAAGCATCTTTAGTATTTCCAAATAATACCACAAACCATGAAATCCATTATCAAAGAAGTTCAAAGATGCTTTTCTTTTCCATGCCAAATATTCATGCATTTCCCCATATGCAATATTAAAAATGATGCGCTTTTCATATATAATCATATATAGTTGGGTTACAACATGACTCTTTTTAGTAAAATATGGTTCAACAATTAATTTTCCAAAATGTGTATAACCCAAAAACAATGTTTATGCAACATGGTTGTTTTCCAAAAAAATCCCATTAAAAAACTACTTACCTTACAAACCGCAAAAAAGACTAGTTCCAAAGCTCCAAATGAGATTAGCTAGAACCCAAACAATACCAAGCAAACCTATCATGATAAGCATAAAGCTTGACATTGCCTCTAGCTACGAATTATAAATCACTAGATAAGAAATTAAATAGGCAAGCCTAAGTATTTAACCTCACAAATAATGTATTTCACTTCCAAAGTTTATCAACAACTTAGTTTACAAGGCATAGACTCAAATTTATAATCATGTCATTCAAAGCTTCTCCTTTACCATAAGAGATTCTAGCACTTTATGAATTTCTTCCACCACATATACATAGCATTTTCAAGAGACCTATGAAAGAACATATATAACAATATCCACCATTACAATCCCCAAATGTAATCTTCCATTAGCTCCAAATAAACAATAAAAATTAGATTCATAAACTATTTCACATTAAAAAGCCAAAACCTCTAAATCTTTATCACGGGTAAATCTCAAATGGCTATCATTGTACAAAATCCACAACCATTCACCAAATAGGTCCACCAAAACAAAACCCATAAACATGATCACAAGAATATCACTTCCAAAACTTAGATTACAAGAACCTCTAGCGAAATATGAAAACCCATAAAAGTATAAGAGCTCTTACCTTAAATAAGATGTGATGAGGATAATTTAAAGGTGAACAAGACATGGGGTGCCGAAACTTTTTGACGAAGGGGGGACGACTCACCCCAGTAGGGGGGGACAACCAACCCATAGGCTGACGGGTCAGGTTGCCCCTGATCCCGATGACCTATCCTTCTAAGGTTGGCTTACGTGGGGCCCACTCACACATCCTAACATGGGGGTTACCTGCACATCACTGCCAAAAGCCCTACCACGCAACTAGATCTTCCTTATATGGAAAGGTAATCCCGAGTATCTTGGAACCTTTCTCTCTACATGGAAATTTCCCCGTATCAAGGGATTCGGGGCAGTTCCCTATCCCTATATAAACCATAAGCCTTACCTTTCTTGAATTACGTGAATTCTCCCTAAATCTGGCACTCTTGAGTTCTTGGAGATTCTTCTATCATTGACTTAATTTTCGGAAGGCATTTGGCCGGTACCCAACTAGTGCCCTTTGATTGGCTCTTCTCTTTTGTTCTTTAGGTACATACATTGGCATGTGTGTTGATCATGTATTTTGTTCGCCCTCGATTTGCGTGCCGAACCCCGAAAAATCCAAAAATATTATTTTTTTCTCCATGGGGCCATGAGAACATTTAGAACGATGTGGTGCAGCCCATTCGGACACCGGAGCACCTCAAGTGCCTTTTTCAGCCACAATGTCCCTAGTCAGCCCTAGGTTTGACCGAAGGTCAAACAAGGTCAAAGCCCTCACAAAACAACATTTTTCATGGTTTTACATCAAACCCGAGCTTCTCGGAGAATTTTAACAACTTTGACTAAGTTTGACCGAGTTTGACTCGAAGTCAGTCTTGGCCCTAGGTGGGCCCAAAAATCTTAATTTTTATTCGACTATCAGAATGGGTTGAAACCAAAGCCATTGTGAAAATTATAAAATTCTCATTCCAATGACTGTTCGTGGGTCAAAATCGGAGTTAGAACGGCCGAGATATCATGAAAACTGAGATGATGCACTGATCGATGCACCGTTAACTTCTGAGAGCCATAACTTTTGATCGGACAGTTGGATTTTCAAGTTCCATACATTTTCAGAAATAGGAAGTCAAGATCTTTCCAAGGGTTTCAAGATCAACCTGATCAGAGGAGGTTTAAGGCTAGCGGCCCTACAAGGGCCGCCGCCTCGAAGTTCGTGACAGGGCTATAAAAAGCCCCAGGCACCCTTCAAACCAAGGGAGACCACATTTTTCTGAGTTTTGCTCTTTGCCTGGTATTTTTCTACGCATTTTTCTCTCTTCCAAACACAAAAAACACCTAAAAAAACACATAAAAACTTGATTCTTCTCTCTTCACCAAAAACACAAGGTATTGTTCTTATGCCCAATTGTCTTTTCCTTGATTCTACACTTGGGATTTGGGATTTAGGGATTTGGATGAGGCTTTTTTAGCTACCATCCACACCCCTAACCTTCTAAATCTTTCTCTAGCTTTTTCTAGCTTATTATTGTCTTAATAACATGACTTATTGCTTTCTTTAGCATGTTTCTTGCTTTATTTGTGTTTCTAGCTTAAATCCCTTTGCTTTTATGCCTTATGCCATGTTTCATGCTTAGATCTACTTTCTTACATGTTCATATGTTTAGATCTACATGCTTAGGGTTTTTATGCCATGCTTTCCTATGTTTTATGCCTCTTTTAGTTCTAGGTTGATGTTAGGGTTACATGTTCACATGTTTGTATGATGTTATTGGCTACGCTTTGCTTGGATCTATGTGTTCATGTGCTTTTTGCCATGCTTCATGTTTAGATCTACATCCGTACATGCTTATATGCTTGGATTCATGTTCTTCCATGTCTATGTGCTAAGTTTCTACATGTCTACATGTATGTTTCTATGCCTATATGTCTATGTATATGTTTTCACATGCCGCTGTGCTTGGATCTATGTTCTCTACATGCTTTATACTATATTCCATGTGTTTGTGCACTCCATGCCATGTTTGTGTGCCTGGACCTAGGCTATATTTGCCATGCCATGTGCTATTGTAGCCCTTTTGTCGCTTGGTCTTTCTTTCTTGTGTTTTGGCCTATTGGTTCAGACCTAATCTAGACCCTATGATCTTTGTCATTGTCTGTACACCTTCGCCCATATCAAATGGTTTGGATCAACCCTATTTTGCATGTCTATGCTTGCTTGCTTCTATGCTTTATGCTTGTGTTGACCTCTCTAGTTCTAGGCCTTACCACGTTTGACGCCCTTAGCGGGTTTGTGGTTGTGTGGTTATATCCGATGCTTATGAGGACTTGTTTGGGTGTAACCACTTGGGATGCGTCTCCAGATGCCAGGTCGCTCCGTGCGTACCCTTCCCTTTTTTCGCTCCACGCGATGCTATGCTTACCATGCTTGTTTATGACACTCGTTGGCTTTCTGTGCATCTTTACACGCTTGCTTACATGTCCATGCATGAGTCTTGCTTGCTAGTATGTCATCCGTGCTTCAACACAATGACGCTATGGACATTCGATCCAAACCTACATTTGTCCTTCGTGGACACCACCTTTTTTTGCTTGTTTGCCTTCTCGCTTGTTCGCTTGCTTTCTTGTTCTTTGCTTGCCATGTTTATCATGCTTATCTGCTTTATGTCTCCTTTATATGCATTTTGCATCTTTTCCTTCCATTACTTGTCTGCTGTTTTCTTGTCTTTGCCTTTGCATGTACACACACGGAGTGAGGATGCATGGAGTTAGGGCACGGTCTCCTAGGTGCAAGCAAAAAAGGGCCAAGATGCAAGCCTGTAGATATAAGCCAAGCGACTGTAGTCAGTAGATTTAGGAGTTTAGCCTCTCCCATTTGGTTATGTACTCTTTTAAACCCCTTTTCTTCCTCCTCACTTTCTCTCTTAGATGAATTGTATTGGGTATATATCATGACATGAACCATTCGTCCTCATCTCTAGAGTATGGCGACCCCTGTTTACTATCCTGCACCTATATTTTTGGCCACGCTCTAGGGATGTAGGCATTTACTTTCCCGCTTTGTGTGCTTGCATTGTGCATGATGTATCTATATATATATACTTGCTCGCCCCTTCCTGGTGTGATCATCACAATTTGTGTCACCTAAGGCAAGCGATGCCTAATTTTTGCCACAAAAGTAAGGTGGCATGTCGCCGGATTTTTGTCGTGGAAATCTGACACTTTGCCTGAATGCCTTAGGAAAGCATAGGTTGGGACCACACCCATTCAAAAAGCCAAACCTCAAAGCCCTATGCATGCAAAGCCCTGAAAGCCAATGCCAAAATCATGTTTTTTTACTGCCAATTTCCAAAAGTTAAGGTTTTTATCAAAACAGAGGACTGTCATTGGACAGGTGTTGTGGGGTGCCTAACAACTTCCCCATACATAACCAAACTTCTGGACCTAAGAATCAAGATTTTTTTTGCCATCCACATTAGATTAGGAAAAATGCCATTTTTCTTAACCTAGGATTGGTAATAAAATCAACTAGAAACAGGTGACCAATTACACCTTAGAAAAACCCAATGATTGGTGGTGACTCTACTTACCTTTGGTAATCCTTTAAAATTTGGCCCAGGATCCTACCATAATGCCAAAGGTAGACCTACCTTCCTCCTTTGAGAGAGAGAGCACTCGAAGCCCCATGTGAACCACACCACACACTACACATGTGCACCACTTGCATCACTCTGCGAGAGAGAGAAGGGCCCTCCAATAGGGTCCCTAGCGCATGCGGGAGCGTCGCCACGACAGTTGGTCGAATGAAGGCCTATGACAATGGCAGTTTTTGCCACTCTGTTTTTCGAGGCCGGGCATCGACAACGTGAGTGGACAATTAACTCATTGACGATTTTTGAGCATCATCAGTTGGCACCGTCTGTGGGAACAAGTGATAAGCCATATTCCCGTTTCAAAGACAAAGAGTTGTATGGTCCTGACACGATCAATGGCCACCACCAACCAAGAGACCAAAAACCTGCCCAACGCATTGGAAAGGCAGGTGCAAACCTTTGCTGCGACAGTTGAACGACTTACTCAGTAGATCCGCGAGTTGGAACGATAGTTGGAGCAACAAAATGATTGGGAGCCGAATGATCAGAATGACAAACAGGAAAGGGACAAATGTGATAACAATCGTCCCCCAACAAATGATCACCAAGAGAGGGACGACTAAGAGGAAAGCAATTCCGTCAGTAGGTGGGACCAGTAGGGCAGCAGTTATCCCTCTAAGCTGGAGGTCGACGCTTTGCGCATGACGCAAGAGATGCAGATGATGAAAGAGATGGATATGATGATGAATACCTTGAAGGGTTCGGTGTCCACTAGCTTGGACGAACTAGTCCATTGTATCGATTCTCCTTTCACCGCACTGGTCACATCCTTCCCCCTACCAGCCAAGTTCAGAATGCCACAAGTAGAAGCATACGATGGGTCGAAGGACCCCCTCGACCACCTAGAGTCGTTCCAAACCCTTATGCACTTGCAAGGGGTCCTAGATGAAATCATGTGCAGAGCCTTCTCCACCACGCTCAAAGGGCCAACCCGAGTATGGTTCAGCAAGATAGCCCCCAATTTCGTCTCAACTTTCAAGGAATTAAGTGGGCTCTTCATCATGCATTTCATTGGGGGTCAGCGACATAAGAGGTCCTCAGCAAGCATCCTAAACATCAAAAAGCGGGATGACGAAGGCCTCAGGTCGTATGTCACTCAGTTCAATAAGAGGCACTACTGATCGACGAAGCAGATGACAAAGTCCTAGTCACGGTCTTTACCAATGGGCTTTGCTTAGAAAAGTTCTTGTTCTCCATTTACAAGAATGATCCGAAGACCATGACTGACATGTTGTATCGAGCCACAAAGTATATGAATGCAGAGGATGCCATAATTGCCAAAAAGGGCGAACTGAAGAAGTGAGAAAAGCGTGACGACTCCCGTTCTACCCGAATAGGTGACAGAGATGAACGAAGGTCAAGGCCCCCCCTAGGGTGAATGACCAACTTCACTCCTCTTTACGCTCTGCTTGATCAGGTCTTAATGCAAATTAGGGATGACCCTACCTTGGCATGGCCCGATAGGCTAAAGGGAGACCCGAACAAAAGACCGAGGAACAAGTACTGTCACTTCCATTGTGACCATGGGCACGACACCTCTGATTGCTATGGCCTAAAGCAATAGATAGAAGCCTTCATTAGGCAAGGAAAATTATAGCAGTTCGTAGGGAGAGAAAGGACAGGAGAAAACCCACTAAGGGACCAAGAGCCGAACCGACAAGTAGAGGAATGACCCAAGGCCCTACTTGGAGAGATAAGAGTGATCGTCGGTGGCAGCACAATGATTAGATCCTTGAGGAAGGCAAGGAAGACCTACCTACGGACGGTACAAAATGACGAATGAATGACTAACATGAACATTGAAGGGCGATGAGTGAATGTAGAACCGATGGACGGATTAGAAACCATGTCCCTGGATGATGAACACGCAGAGTGAATCACTCGCATTGGCACACAAGCCAGCCTTTCGGTCTGAAAAGGACTGATCCTTTTCCTATGGGAAAACCTGGACATCTTTGCCTGGACCTGCAAAAACATGCCCGGGATTGACCTAAATACCATCGTCCATTAGGTCAACATCTCCCCATCCTTTCCACCCGTTTTGCAAAGAAAAAGGGTCTTCGCACAAGAAAGGGACAAGGCTACAGCTGAAGAAGTTCACAAGCTGTTGGGCGTAGGCTTCATTAGAGAAGTTTACTACCCTGAATGGTTGGCTAACGTAGTAATGGTTAAGAAGGCGAATGGGAAGTGGAGGATGTGTGTGGACTTCACCGACCTGAACATAGCTTGTCCAAAGGACAGCTACCCCCTCCCACGGATCGACCTCTTTGTAGAATCGACGGCTGGGCACTAGTTGTTGAGCTTTATGGACGCCTTCTCTGGTTACAACCAGATTAAGCTTGAGGAGTCTAACCAAGAGAAGACATCGGTTGTCACAAGCCAAAGCTTGTTTTGCTACAAGGTCATGCCATTCGGATTAAAGAATACGGGGGCAACGTATCAGAGGCTTGTAAACAAGATGTTCATTCGACAGATCGGATGAAACGTTGAGGTATATATAGATGACATGCTAGTGAAGAGCAAAGAAGAGGACCATCACCTGGATGATCTTAGAGAGACATTTGAAACTCTTTACCTCTATGGAATGAAGTTAAATCCCAGCAAATGTGTGTTTGGTGTATCATCGGGAAAGTTCCTTGGCTTCATGGTATCCCAATGGGGTGTTGAAGCCAACCCCAATAAGATCCAAGCAATCCTAGAGATGAGCCCCCCCGAAGAACGTCAAAGAGGTACAAAACCTAAACGGAAGAGTCGCAGCACTCAACAGATTCGTCTCACAGGCTACGGACAAATGCTTGCCATTCTTTAGAAAGCTTTAAATGGACCGATGAATGTTAAAAGGCATTCGAGGAGTTGAAGGCATACCTGGCATACCCACCGCTCCTAAGTCCATCCAAACCTGATGAAGAGCTCCTCCTATACTTGCTCATATCTCTCACGGCTGTCAGTTCAGCTCTGATCCAAGAAGAAGACCATGTACAATTGCCCGTGTACTACACTAGCCGAGCATTAAGGGGGGCAGAAAAGAGATATCCTTACATGGAGAAGTTAGTCTTCGCTTTGATCATAGTAGCCCGCAAACTTAGTTTGTACTTCCAAGCACATACCATAGTAGTTCAAACGGACATGCCTCTTCGAAAAAAACGAACAATCCAGAGGCCACTAGACGATTGGTCTTATGGGCAATAGAACTGAGCAAATTCAACATACGGTACCGCCCGAGGACCATGATCAAGGCCTAGGCCTTGGCTGACTTCATCGCTGAGTTCACAATGGGCGAAACCGCGACTAGGGGGCAACCCCATGGAGCGTTTAAATGGATGGATCGTCCAACAAGCATGCTGGAGGGATCAGAGTGGTCATTTAATCCCCTGAAGGGGACATCATCGAATGTGCCGTCTGACTCCAATTCCTAACGATGAATAATGAAGCCGAGTATGAAGCCATTCTCACAGGACTTGTTTTGGCCAAAGTAGTTAGGGCCTCATCAATCATCCTTCATAGTGACTCCCAGGTTGTCATCGGACATATCAACGGGGATTACGAAGCCAAGGGGGAACGAATGAAAAAGTATTTCAACCTTATTAAGAGACGGATAAGCCAAGCATTTGTGATAGAATTCATACAAGTCCTAAGGGAAAATGAGCATGCTGATCGATTGGCCAAAGTCACATCTGTAGAACATATGATGGTCGGTCAACAGGTACTATTGTTCATTTAGCCATCCCCCGCCATTGTGGAGTTGGAGATACAAATAATTTTGAAGGGTGCTGATTGGACAACTCCAATCGTCTCTTACCTTAGGAACGGGACACTTCCCGAAGACTGCGACGAATCTCGACGATTGAGAGTTTGGGCAGCACACTTTGTGCTGGTAGCGGATGTGCTATACAAGAGAGGTTTCTCCCGACCATACCTAAGGTGTTTAACCCTCGATGAAGTGGACTACGTTATGAGGAAAGTCCATGAGGGGGTGTGCAGAAACCACTCAGGGGCGCGATCATTGGTCCATAAGCTTATACGAGCAAGGTACTATTGGCCTATAATGCAGAAGGATACCCAATCCTATGTGAAGACATGTGACAAGTGCCAATGCTTCAGCAATGTTGTAAGGAAACTGTCCAAACCACTTACCCCGATGAACGCCCTATGGCCTTTCGCTTAATGGGGACTCGATATCATGGGACCTTTTCCGATGGCAATGCAACAACTCAAGTTCCTTGTTGTTGGGATCGACTACTTCACCAAATGGGTGGAGGTAGAACCACTGGCAACCATCATGGAAAGAATTTTTGTAGCTTCATCTGGAAGAGCATCATCTGCCAGTTTGGGATCCCTAGGGCCTTTATCTCTAACAATGGCAAGTAGTTCAACAACGATGCATTCAAAGACTTCGGCAATCAATTAGGAATCAAAAACCATTACTCTTCACCCGCCCACCCACAAGCCAATGGGCAAGTTGAGGTTACAAGCCAGTCCTTGCTCAAGCTGATTAAGACTTGGCTGGAGGGGGTAAAAGGGATATAGCCGGATGAATTACCGAGCGTTTTATAGGCATATAGGACAACTGCTCGAACACACACAGGAGAAACACCATTTCATCTAGCATTCAGGAGTAAGGCTATCATCCTCGCAAAAGTGGGAATAAAAAGCTACAGGATAGCCCACCAGGACAAAAGGAAGAATGAAGAAGGGATCTGTCTGCACCTAGACCTGCTAGACGAGGTAAAGATAACTGCTAAGCAACAAATGACTTGATACCAAGACCTCATGGCTAAGCACTATAACGCCAAGGTGGAGCCACGACACTTCAACATCGGGGACCTTGTCTTGAGAAAAGTAACCACGGCTACCAAGGATCCTACCCAAGGGAAGTTAGGACCCAACTAGGAAGGTCCATACAGAATCATTGATTGCAACAGAAAGGGTACCTACCACTTGGAGACGCTTGACGGACAAAGGCTGCACCATCCTTGGAATATCGAGCACCTCAGAAAATACTATCAGTAGTGCATCAGCAGCCACCTATGTTATTGCTTATGTTATCACTTTTCTTTAGGTTTTTGTTTAAGTAGTTGACAGACCAATTTTTTGGTTGATAAAACAGTAAGTTGTCAACATTTTGATTCAGTTTATTTTCAAACGAAGTTATTATTATCTACAATAGGAAAAGGCTTATATTAAAAAAAAGAAATGAAGCCCAGTTTAAAAGGCAAACAGACGATCAAGGATGCCCTTTTACACCTGATCAAATCCTAAGTCCTACCTAAGGGATGGACAGACGATCAATGATGCCCTCGAGCACTTGATCAAATCCTAAGTCCTATCTTAAGTCCTACCTAAGAGATGGACAAATGATCAACAATGCCCTCGTGCATCTGATCAAAT